>CAUYON010143528.1:0-59664 GCA_963573935.1 Arctocebus calabarensis | reverse complement strand
CGCCGGCGCAGCGTCACGGCCCGGACAGGCGGCCCCGCGGCTCGGGCCCTGGGGGGGAGGTTCCAGACACCGCCCCGACGGGCGAGGGAGAGCGGAAGGGCGAGACGGGGGGGCTGTCCACCCACCTCCCTCCCTGGAGGTAGGGAGGGAGAGAAAGGGAGGGGGAGGAGGGCTGTGCTGGGCTCCTCAGCAGTGCTGGCTGTCTGGAACCTGCCTGCCTCCTAGGGTAGACATTGCTTCCCGTTTTAGGGATGAGGAAACTGAGGCTCCGAGAGGTTGAGACTGGCTGGGTCTAGGGCTAGAAGATAAAGTACAGGATGCCCTGTTCCATTTGAATTTCAGATAAACGAGGCATTTTCTTAAAATTTAGCATATCTCAAACGGAGCATGGGCTGTACTTATGCTAAAACGTATTTGTTGTTTATCCGCAAACCCAGCACAACTGGGCATCCTGTCTTCATTTGCTATACCCGGTTGCTCTCCCTGGTCACCCAGCGAGTAACAGGAACAAGAGTGAGTCCGATCGGACTCCGGACATCAGGCTCCATCCTCAGGGCTGCCATCTGTCTGTTCTTCTCCACCTGCAAACAGGGCCTCCAGCAATGCCCATCGCCCGCAGGTGGGTAGGACAAGACAGGGGTTACCGGAAAATGTTGGGCAAATGTCGTCCACACTGGCACCTGCTCGGCATGGCGGGCTCAGCTGTCCCCGCCCCTCCTTTCCTGGAGATGTTCCCCCACGCCTGTGGCCCTTGTTCTCTGCCTCTGCCGTTGATCACCGCAGAGCAGGCCTGTTACAGGAGAACCCCAAGTGGACAGTTAGGGAGAGTTATCACCCCCAGGGAACTGTCAGCACAAAAAAGGGGGCGACTTTCCCTCCTCGGCGCGTCACCACCCATCCTGAAGTGTCAGATTTAGATGATTAGGCCGATGGATGGTTTTATTTCCTCCAGCAGTTGGCAATTTCACAAAAAGGAGAGATTTGAATTTGAAGCGGCTCAGTAAAAAGCCCTTTCCCTGTTGCTCCATGAAGGCGGCTCTGGCGCCAGCCCCGGGCTCCATGCTCAGTAGCTGAGGCAGCCTCTGCCCTCAGTGCAGGGGTGCGGACCACTTCCAGCTGCTCAAATCTGTCCCTGGGGTGCCCATGCACGCAGGCCTGCCAGCCGGCTCCATGCCTCCCACTTGGAGATGCAGAACTCTCTGGGTTTCTCATTTGTTTGTTCTGGAGTGTTTGCAGCATCCTCGTGGGTGGTGACAAGTTCTGGCCTTTTCACTTGGAGCAGGGCCACCGTTCAGAGCTCACCTATCCTCCAAGCACAGCTGCAAAGCCACCAACTCCTCCGCAGAGTCACTCACCTTCTGTTCCCACGGAGGAGGCCCCCAGATGGAGCTATCCCAAACTGAACAGGCAGCCCTGCAAATGGGCAGCAGCCTGGACATGCTGGGCCCGGGGCTGCTGCTCCTGCAGGAGCTGTCTAGGTTCGCCCCTCCTTGCCCAGCTCCCACCCGCCCCTGCACGAAGACTTCCTGAGCAAACCCCCTCAGCTGTGGACTGTGGACCCACCTACCCTTCCCGGTCTCCTTGTACCACAAACTTGCTAGCAAAAGGAAAAAAGAAACCGAAAGAAAAACCCTTATAAGGCATATTTGCCAACCCCCATGGTGTAAACACTCCCGCAATGTCACAGGGCCTATTTAAGCCACCAGCTGAGTAACAGCCTGCTCAGCAACCCCGAACTTAGCCACGCATGGGCTCCTGACCTCCGCAGCACTCCCGGCAACTTGCCACGCTTAGGAGCCAGATTGCCATGTTCCTCCTGACCCTGCTGAACTCTTCTTTCCAGAGGGCAGGGCCCTCGTTATCACCGTCCTCCTCTGCTTCCACCTTAGGACACTGGCTGAGTCCCCCATCCCCAGGGGAGACCCCTTCCCTGCCTCACCAACCTTCCTTCCCTCTGTGCTCCTGCAGCGCTGAACCTTCTGCCTCCACCAGCCGTGCCACCCGGCCCCTGTCCCAGCCCCCTCAGCACAGGTGCGCCCTCTCTTTCCCCCTCAGCACAGGTGCGCCCTCTCTTTCTTCAGGCAGCCCAGCCAGCTCTCAGCCAGCTGAAGGATCCTCCAGCCCCCCTAAACCTCAGCTTGCTCCCTGTGGGGTGCGTGATCGTCCATCGTTCCTCATTCTGAGGTCTTACCCGTATCTCTGAACCCGCGCCCAGTAGCACGGTCTCTGTGAACACAAGTGTTGAGTGAACCTTTGCCAAATGAAAGGAGGGTGACCTCCCCAGCCCACGCACATGGCTTTGGGGTGGCATGAGTCCATCAGAAAAGAACCCCAAAAGCTGTTTGATTCCCCAGCTCCCCATCCTTCTGTCCCCTCTGCAGACCCACCTGGGCAGCCCAGGAAATGCAACTGTGTGTGTAGCCCTCAGGCCACAGGCCACAGCAGGTGCTCAGTGAGAGCACCGTCTGGAATGAATGACGGAGCACCCCAAAGTCAGCTAGGTCTGTTCATATATACACCGGAGAGGGTGCTGATCTCACAGAAGCCCGTCACTGGGATTGTCATCCTCCGAAGCACCAGCCACAGCAACTGCCAGTCGTGAGAAGAAGGCTCGGGAAGATGAGTTCATCCTGTGTGGCCTCTTCCGGAAGATGGGAGCCTGATTTTTCATTTAGTTAAAACGCCATTCTTCTAAACTCAGCCCACTTGTTACGGGTTCTGGGTTCCCCTGTGCGTGCAGGAAAGCAAAGCAGTCCTCTGTCAAATGCAGCACCGGGAACAGAAGGGGACCTCGGCAAACGGGTCAAGGAAGCTGGTTTCAAACGGTGACATCAGATACTCACGTAGGAAGTCAGCAAACTCCAGGAACGGTTCCGTGCTTTTCCACCCATCTGTGAAGTGCAAATACAGCGTTCAGGATTTCCTCCGTCTAGGGCCGTGGTTCTCAACCTTCCTAATTCCTCCAAATGCCGCGACCCTTTAATACAGTTCGTCATGTTATGGTGACCCCCGAACCATAAGATTATTTTCATTGCTACTTCATAACTGTGATTTTGCTACTGTTCTGAATTGTAATGTAAATATCTGATATGCAGGATGTATTTTCATTGTTACAAAGGGTTGAGAACCACTGGTCTAAGGTAACGCGTCTGACACTCTGGTGAAGGCTGGTGCAAATTCACTTAAAAGGTTCTACGCTGAGGCTGAAGTGCCTTGTTTCATTGTCGTGGCCGTGAGTATGTGTATCAAGTCTGCGTTGGCATCTGATGAGAGTTTCAGGGCCTAAGCGATGTGCTTACTGTGTGAAGAACCCTAAAAAGCAAATAGGAACCAGGAACAGGGTGCAGGGTGTCCGTCATTCAAACCTGGTCCCCCAAGTCGGGGTGATCTAACAATCAAATGATCTAAGCTTAATTTTCAAAATTTACAAGTACAGGGCGGCACCTGTGGCTCAAAGGAGTAGGGTGCCGGCCCCGTATGCCGGAGGTGGTGGGTTCAAACCCAACGCCGGCCAAAAACACACACGCAAAAAAAAAATTTAAAAATTTACAAGTACAACAGACCCTCCATAGCTAACCACCTCCCTATACTGACCACCTCCATAAGCTGACCTAATTTTCACGGACCAGACGTGGACCACACATGCATATCAGGAGGCCCAGTTCCTTATGGTGACCACCTCTGTGTGTTGACCAGTGTGTCACAGCCCTTGGGAGGTCACCCCCAGAGGTTCTGTTGCACTGTATTCATGTGTATATAGTTTATTGAATTACAACACTTGATGCAAAAGTCGATTTTGAATTTTGAAGAACTCAAAGTGGCAGAGTACACACTCTCTCTCTTTGCAGCTCATCATGAGTAAGATTCCAGAAATGTTTGAACCTGCAAAGAGCTGCTTTGTAGAAGAATCTGAGTGCCCTGCTTGGCATGGCCCTCTTTTGTAAACACATCAGCTAAATTTTTCACTGCTTCAAATAATCCAATGAATAGGCCAAAACCAACAATGAACAACCTCAGCTTTTAAAGCTTCTAGAAAATTGTAATTAATGAAGACAGAGCATGCAAACAGGAGGACATTCAGTTCATCCCCTTATAAGCGAGGGAGGGATGGAATAAATTAAATAATTCGAGTTCCAACAGCATATAAGATTTCATTTGGAAATTACATAATTCTGCTTCAGAATATCTCATGGAAAGAAATTTTTAATGAAGTCATATTTTTAATTAAAAAATGTTATATACTGTGCCAGAACACAATCAAATTAAAAGTTCTACCAATTGGCTGTATCAGAAATTCAGGAAACATTCAAAGGGAACATATAGAGAACCAACTCCAAATGGACAACTTATCTAATGAGTTTTCTCTTACGAAGTCACATATCTGAGCAGAGGTAAAACGCTGGCATCTGTAAATGCATTGTGGGTGAAATATTTTCACATTTCAATGTGATGAAAGTGGAAGTGAGTGGGATGTACGCTGAGCGTGCCAGGTACCCCTGCACCTGCAGAGAGAAAAATTGTCTCAATTAACACTGCTGAGGTCTAACAGAGAGGGGTTGGCTTAAGGTGTCAACAACTTCAAATTTATTGACCCCCCCAAAATACAACTTTGAAGAATGGCACAGAAATTGTATGAATATTTTTAAAGTGTTAAGATCCCATCAAAAGAAGAAAACTCCTTAGAAACATTTCAATGCATTTACAGATGCCTGCGTTTTACCTCTGCTCAGATATGTGACTTCACAAGAGAAAACTCATTAGATAAGTTGTCCATTTGGAGTTGGTTCTCTATATGTTCCCTTTGAATGTTTCCTAAATTTCTGCCAATTGGTAGAACTTTTAATTTGGTTGTGTTCTGGCTCAGTATTTGGTTACGTTCTGGCACCCTTCCTCCTCCACTGATACAGTAAAGCCAGCAGCTGACCAAACAACATGGCTCTGCATTTATCCGTATTCATTTTCAGGATCCCCTCACTCTACCCAGTGTCCTCACGGGAGGACAGACCGAATGATTGTGCTGCCTGTCATCCACATTTGTTCAGGACAGAGATGTTCAAATTTTAGAATTTCTGGGGCAGTTTATTTCATTCGTTCACTGCCCGACTTATATGCCCTCGACCCCTTCTGATTCTGTCACCGCAGACCGCGTTTGCTTGCCGAGATCTGCACTGGGAGAAGCCTGGGTCTCTCGTCTTCATAGGACAGAGTGGCAGGTGCACGGCATCTTGGAGGATCCTTTGTTCTGCTCTCTTTACCGCAGCCAGGGCCCCTTGACAGACACCCCAGAGACCCAGATGGCTGCACCCCGGGTGGTGCTGCCTAGGGTGGGGCACCCAGTGGCGGGCTCAGATCTGCCTTCCAGGTGCTCAGGCCCCCCACTCTGTGATCTCTGCACCCTGACGTCCTGTCACTCACAGCGAATCATGATGTGATGACACAGACTGGATGTAAACAATCGCCCATGGTAAATCTCATTACGCCCATTGTGTAGATGATACAATGGAGGCTCGGGAAAGTCGGGCCACCCTGCAACCCCCACAAGGTACTGGGACCAGACTTTGAGGCTGCCTCGGGCTCCCTGCCCCACCCACTAGAGGGGGCTGTTGCACATGCTGCCTGGGGCCCACCCCTGACTGGGCCTCGAAGCCACCTGGCCCCATTCCTGGAGGTCCTATTCACCTGGGCTGGCTGTGAGAAGTTCCCAGGAGACCCAAACATGACAGATGCAGGGGTCACCAGCCTGGCCAGCCAGTGTCCTTAACAACTCTGGGCACCCCAGGATTCCACGCCAGCAGTTCCACCAAAAATGGGGAGGGAATCTGTACTCTCACTCAGGCTCTGAGCCCCTCGCCAGCCTCCTGCCCACCCGCCCGGCAGGAGCAGGTGCCATGGAGCCCAGCACTTCTCACCAGGAGCCAGCCTCCCTCACATCTGCATGCCACGATGCAAATGTGAGGGGTTATTTTTACCTGCAAATGTGTGTGGAACGTGTTTGAAAATGTATTTATAACGGCCTGAGTAACTCAGCTGGTGCAACTGCCCTGAGTGACAAGGAAAATTGTTGGAAATTGTTCCCTGTAAAAATAATGAGCCCCACGGAAATGAGCCAATCAAAACAGTCTCCTCACAGCCCCGCACAGCCAGGTGCGGTGCGGGTGGGGAGGGCTCTGGCTGGCTGGTAGGGAAGTCCTCCCACTCCATCTTGGCACCTGATCCCACGGCAGGATCTGGGTGGCCCGGGGTTGGGGACTGCTGCTGTCTCCAAGCTGATGGTGCTTCCTCGGCCCCTCTGCCAGCTCTGCCACACCAGAAAGCCCAGGTAGCACAGGTGGCCCAGAGGGCTGGACAGGGCTTTGGGAACTACCCAAACTGAAATGAGTGACACCAGCCATTTTTTGCAAGTAAGAGATAGTCAAGACCCCAGTGCCCCAAGACCAGAGGGCAGCCTCCTTGGAGGGTCCCACCCCAGCCCCCAGAGTCTCTCCCAGCCCAGACAGGTAACCCGTTCCCACCTGACCCCCACCCCCATCCAGCACCACCACCACTTGCTCTGCCGGGAATCTCCCACCATCTCCCAGCTCACCTGCTTCTCCCCAGACTTGCCATGACCGAGGGTCCCTTGGGCAGGCAGCATGGCTGCCCAGCCCTGCACCCCGACAGAGCCACCAGAGGATGCGGCCGGGGCTCAGGGCTGGGCCTGAGGACGTCTGTCCTCTTGTCTGCCTCCTCTGCTGGAGCGAGGACCTGAGGACGGCAGCCCAAACCTGGGCCTCCACGAAAGGGTGACAGCAAGGGGGCTTGGCTTGCGCACTTACGTCTCGGACGTCTGGGACAGGGACAGACCACAGTGACCAGCTCTGCAGAGTTTGTCCCCTCGCTGTCCTCCCCGTCAACATTCCACTCACGGGGTCTGGACTCAGGGCCCATCACCTCCTGGCCCACCTGCCACCCACCTGCCCAGTCAGAGCTGTCCACCTCCGTGTCCAGTCTCACCGTGCTGCTGCCCTCTCTTGGCTCCTCCGTGGCTCCCCCCCGGCCCTGGGCCCGGCTCCAGGCAGAGCCAAGTGTGTTGTGAGCACGTCCTGGCCCTTCCTGTGCCGCACTGCGATACTTTCTCCGTGGGCTACTTGCCCACGCACTCCGGGAATCTTATTCCTTCACCTTTGAACCCACGTTTACAGGTTCTGTGCATTCCACAGGCTGGGGTCGCACTCACACAGGAAGTATAAGAGTCAGTCTGCAGTGGCAAGGGCCTCCTCATGCCGGAACGGCCCTGTGCACTTGGCCTTGCCTCGCCAGCTGCCAGCTCCCAGGCTGGTTGCTGTTCCTATTCCTATTCTGCAAATGGAACCCACAATAAGTGTCAGACTGAGATGCAGCCAGACCCTGATGGCTCCAGGCCTCACCACTGCCCCTGCTGCACCCCAAAAGCTCGTGTGAGAACACGAGGGTAGAAGCCCCAGGCCGTGATGGATGGGTCTACAGACCGACCCCTTCTTGAAAGCTGGGAGGCCTTGGCTTTGAAAGCTGCCAGTAAGATTTTAGGTCTGGGCTTTTCTTCTGGATCCAGATAACCTGGGGCCTCCATCAGTATCCAATCAGGGTAAAGAAAACATATATTTGAACAAGGAGAGTTTCACACCAAGCATGGTTTATCAGAACAAGGGCTAGCGAGGACTCGGCCTGAGGACAGAGCCTCTATGGAAGAGAGGGCCCCTGAGGCCGAAGACTTTGCCCAGAAGATCTGGCAGGCCCGGTGCCAGGAGGTGGGCCTGGATTGTGACAGTCCCGGGCTTACTTTGAAATCTAACTCTCCTCCAGTTTACATGGATCCCACGTGTGGCAAAATAAAAGCCTGTTCTCTGCCGCTGCCAAATGGTGAGTATGAACACGGTGGTGGCTGTGTCAGCTCGTTTCAAACCGAGTCTTGGACGAAGCCAATTAGATCATTATTCATTTTATCGGTTCCTTATTTTTAGAACAATTTAACAATTACATGCAAAGTGCAAAGAATAAACCTGATTTACAGCGAAACTGCAAACTTGCGGCTTCCGCGTGAGCACCTGAATGTGTGTGTTTCCACTCAGCGTTCCCTCCCCACCCCGTCCGTACCTGAGTGTAACGTCGCCTTTCTGTTAAGTTCTAGGAGAACCGTCCACGGAGGAAGTGATGACGGAGGAGGAAGGAGAGCCACTGGCACAGGACAGTCCCCGCTGCATCCCAGGGACATGTGAGGGCCACTGCAGTGCCCTGGAGTGTCTGCCCGAGGGCCCGAAGGTGTGTCACCCTGGGGAATGTGCTCATCGTACAGACACTCTGAATCCTCTGAAAAGGGAAGGACAGAAGCTCAGGGCCCGTTCTCGGGGGACAGCTCCAGGGTGGATTTGTGGACAGGGGCCTGCTCTCAACTGTCCTGCAAAGCACAGCTACGCCGGTGGTCCAGGAACTTGCGGGGACAACCCACTGTGCCAAGAGGAGATTGTGGCCTTGGTAGTCAAAGCAGCTACCACGTATTCTGATCTTACCAGCAGATTAGGGAGAGGGAGGAGGGCCGAGAGTAGGGGAGCGGCAGCCTCCCACCTGTCTGTGGGGCAGGAGGAATGTGGAACCCAGGCCACTGGCCACCTGGGTGCCACCTCTGTCTTTTCACTGACCCCAACAGGCCTCACCCAGCTGCCCTGGGGACCCTTCTGGGGTTTCCCGCCCGTGTTCTTGCTGGAGAATGAGCAGGACTGGTCTCAGGGCCCGAGACACGTGCAGACGGGGCCACCTCCCCCAGTTGGGTGGACGATCACCCACCGCCATTGTCCATCACATGTGCCCCCTTCTAATGGAAAACTGAGGAGAGGACAGGTCATTGCCTGCAGTTTTACTTACTTGAAAACAAAGAAAAGTACTTCAGATGGGGATGAGGGACAGAGGGGGAGAGAGAATGAGAGGGCCACCCTGCCCTGGCTAGCCACTGTGGGCCAGCCCACTGGGCTGCAGGAGTCCAGGGGCTTGTGCGAGAGTCCAGGGTCCAGTGGGGGAACTTAGGGCCTGCTGAGGAAGCCCAGGGATCTCTGTGGAGTCCAAGGGCCTCTGCAAAGTCCAGGGGTCTCTGCAGGTGTCCAGTGGTCCCTACAGAGCTCAGGGGTCTCTGTCGAGCCCAGGGGCCTCTGCAGAGTCCAGGGGTCTCTGCAGGTGTCCAAGGCACTGACCTGGCCTGGCTAGTGGGGACAGACACCAGGAAGTCATGAGCTTTGGGGTAACCGAGCAGGAGAGCATGCCAGGGCTGGGTGATGACTCCAGGAGGGAGATTCCGGGGGCGTCACAGCGCTGCCCTTTGGACATGTGTGGGGCAGTTGGATGCGTGAGATCAGAGCCCAGGAGGAGATGGTCAGAGTGAGTCATGGGCCCTTGTTTAAAGCTGTGGGCTGGAGGATGGGTATAGTGAGAGAGAGACAGGAGGTGATCGGGAGGGAGCCCATGGGCTTCACTGCCCACTGCAGCCACTGAAGCAAAGTGGACTGGGCAGGGGTGGACTAGTGAAGCCGGAAGTGACCCAAGGAGGCTGGACAGTGAGGAGGCAAAGCTGCTGTGCCACGGGCTGCCAGAAGGTTGCATGTGATGGGGACAAACGCGTCCCTTAGAGACAGCCATGGGGAATTTCTCAGTGACCTTGAGAAGGTTCATTTCTAGTGATAAGGATGGAATTGGCCATGTGCCACAGGGCTGCTGAGAATCAGAAAGATCCGTTTAATCCAATGCTTGGCAAAGCGTCTGTCACCACAGCCCGGCTCCCGGGAACAAACTGTGATCAGCTCACCCCTGAGATGCAGACTGCCCCAGGGCCATTGCTAGTCCTGCATGGGCAGTGTGCAAGAGAACCCTCCCCTCCAACACGGCCTCAGTTTTGCCCAGCACTTGTCTCACAGGCTCTGCACCTTCTCTGGGGAACGTGGCAGCTGTGAAGGTGACTTCCCTCCCTGAGCAGGCCCACCAGCCTATGGAACCAGGACGGAGGCTCTCTGAGAACTCTGATAGCAGAGCGGTCACTGCTTCCCAGGCACAGAGTCTCATCCTGCCGGGCAGAGAGCCCAGGTGTGTCCGGATGGCTGGGCGACCCCCACCTATAGAGCGCGTCTGCAGGCTGCAGCCTGGAAGCCCCAAGTCCCAAAGCTCCTCTGAAGGGTGCTCCCGAGGGCCCTCGAAGTGAGGTTAGAAGGAGCCTGTTTCGCTCTGTGGAAAGCATACCCAGGGTTTATTTGCCCAAACTTTCAGAAAAAAAAAAAATTGTGTTAATTTGTTAATGCAAGTTTTTATTTGTTTATATTTAGGTACTTGTTTTGTGCATTTTAAAGGAATTTTAGCATTTTTTAACATATCATAATACAAGAAATTTTATGTAACAAATAATTACAAAACCCAAGAACAGATACAAGGTGCAGGAAATTTCATATACCAGTAACACGCAGTCCTACCCATGCATATAATGTACATCTTACTTTTCCCTCAAAATTTTGAGTAAAAAGGCAGACATTATATATGGCAAAACACAGTAGACCAGCTGGCTCAAAGGCTCCTCCATCCTCTTCACCAGTATAAATTTTTTTTGAGACTGAGTCTCATTCTGTCTACCTGGGTAGAGAGCCAGGGCATCATCACAGCTCACAGCAACCTCAAACTCTCAGGCTCAAGCCATCCTCTTGCCTCAGTCCCTGAGTAGCTGGGCCTGTCAGCGCCCATAACACTGGCTAACTTTTCCTATTTTTAGTAGAAATGGGGTCTCACTCTTGCTAAGGCTGGTCTCAAACTCTTAAGCTCAAGGGATGCTCCCACCTCAGCCTCCCAGAGTGCTGAGATTACATGTGTAAGCCATGTCCAGCCAACATAATTATTAAGTATCATATATATTTATTTATGTCATCATATTTATGTACAAATAAATTCAGACATCCCAAATTTTGTCCATGTGTAATATTATATTTAACTTAAAAACCAAAGCTGCCTATGTTTACATATGTTCTATGTGAGTCCTCTAAACACGAGAATCTTTGCACATATCCACTAAGGGGACACTCCCAATGCAACTGGACTTGGGCTCCTAGGAGGACAGAGGCAAAGAGTCAGGCAGAGACAGGGACAGACACGTGACAATTAGCGGACCATTTAGAGGTCTGGGTGTGGGCCACTGTAAGTTCTCAGCCAAACCCCCAGGCGTTCTTTTTAAAGGCAGCTGCAGGAGCCCAGGGAGCCCAGTGCTCCAGGCGGGATGACCCCTCTGGGTTCTGAGCTCCGGGCACTGGTTCCAGCCATGTGGAACCAGAGGCTGGACCAAGTGTGGCTAGTGCTTCTTCTTGTCTGACAAAGCGTAACCCGTGCTTTGAGGGTCCCGTGCCGAGACCACACGAAGTCTCAAGAACTTGCTGCTGAAGGACGCGGCCCGTCCAGCATGAGACGCCTCCTCCCCACTGCCTCCCTGAGGACAGGACTTCCAGCTTGCTCTGTGCTGTGTACAGAAACACCCACGCAAGAGGACTTGGTCAACCATCTTCAGATGACTCAATTACTTAAAATAAAATTTGGGAAAGGAACTGGTCTGGCCCCTTCAGAGCTCAGCCATGTGTCAGAACACAGATGCCATCAAAACCAAAGTGTTCTTTTTAAAGGTTTTGACGGGGAGGCGTTTTCTCCCCCCTAGTGTTGGGACCAGTGCCTCTGCCAAGGCCTCCAGAAGGCCAGCTCTGACCACCCTCATTCTTCTCCAGCCCACAGTGCAGAGTCTTGTTTGCTGAATGAGGTTTTTCCTTGCTCTCTGCGCCTGGATGTTTTTTGCCGTGAGCCGCCCGAAAGTCATTCTCAGGCTTTAGAAGGAATTATATTTTGCCAGCTGATATTCTGGTTTTTATGACACTGTTGGGCACATTTCCTTTTCTTTCAAACAGAAGATATTGCTAAAAACAACTACAAACCTACCAGGCTGATAAGTGTGAAAACAAATAAAGCAGAGAGACAAAGCGACAGGAGAAAGCGTCTACTGAGGACAGGCTTGGGTGTTGCCAGGACAAGCGACGCACCTGGCCTGACCCAGGCCTCATCTGTGCCACGCCCGGGCTCCCACCAGGGCTGGCTCAGGTGTCCTAAGGGCAGGAAAACCATTTGTTCACGGGAGTATTCTTTCACAGAGACCAGGACAAAACAGAAAGGCTAGGGGCAGGGAGCGTGTCTGCCACTTTGTTTGATTTTGCAGTGAAAGGGGGCGAGGGTGGTGTGGTGAGCATGTGATCTGGAGGGGACGGGCAAATCTCTGTAGCCTCTTTGTCCCTCAGAAATTCTATCACTTAGGAAACTGAGATAAAGATGGAAATGCATGGCCGTTAGGGTGGGTATCAGTTGGTTATCTGGAGCCCTTGTCTTCAGAGAGGGGCTGAGACCGCCCTGGGAATTCTAGAACTCAGAGAAGGAGAATGACATCCTCCTGGGAGCTTAGAGCAGACCCATCTCTAGGTCAGAAAAGGTCAGACCATCATCCAGGCAGGGTCACCGCTGGGTCTACCAGGACAAAGTGCCCCCAGACAGGGAAACATCTCAACAGCAAATGACCCAGGGAGGGGGCGCGACAGCCTTAGCACACACAGCCTTGGGGCCCAGCAGCTTGAATTGCAGGGCTGGGGGGAGCGGGAGGGAGCCTCTGCCACAAACACTGTACCCCCTTCCTCTTGCTCCTGGTCACACCCAAGGAAGAGCTGACCCTCTAGCTGATGCTCCAGCTTCTTGGTGTCCTGTGTGTCAGAGCTGAGGTCCTAAAGAGTCTCCATCAGCGGCCAGCTGACTGGGTGGCACAAGGACAAATGGGGACGGGACAGAAATCCCTCTGTTAGTGCTGGGCAAGGCGGTTGGTCAGAAGGCAGCGGGCTGGGACTTTGTGCAGTTGTTAAGTCAAAAAGGAAGATGTGGGGAGGTGGGCAAGCTACCCCCCCACATCTCATTCGCAGGGCGGCTGAATCCAGAGACCATCACCCCAGGGCCAAGTGTTCCCTGGCTGGCACAGGCGGAGGGCAGAGCAGGACCCAGAGGGGACCCACCGCTGCCTGCTCACAAACTGTGTTCTCTTTGTGGTTCTCCCCACTAGCTCCATATTTCCAAAGCAACTTGGGGACCCCCACAGCTGTCTGGTTGGTGTGTGCCCTCCCAATGCAGTGGGTGGCAGCCTGAACCCCAGTGAAATGTGAAACCATTGCTGCCCCTCAGTACTCAGCATGGCAGGCCCAGGGCGGGTGAGGGCGAGAAGCCCCTGGTGAGTGACAGTTTCTAGCAGTCACCAGGATTCCCGTAGGACCTAGGGCAGCAGGCAGCGATTCTCAGCTGTATTAAAGGGCCGCGGCATTAGGAAGGTTGAGAACCCCTGGCTTAGGGTTTGATTGTGGATCTGGTGGGTGTGGGAAAGCGGCTCAGTTGGCCGAGAAGGACACGGAGAGCTTCCCCCATCCCCAGTGTGTCGTTTCTGAGGCTGATCTGGCTGCATGCATCTGCCCAGCTGTGCACAGTTCACCAGGGAACAGGAAAGTGACTACCAACGAGGCACTATTTAAATGCAAGGTATTTGAATAAGCGCCTCATAATTGGTAACTAAGTTTAAACTAAATGCCTGGTGTTTAATAAGTAACTTTCAATATGAGGTATAGCTCATGCTTCCGTAAGCATTCAAACACCTCATATTTGATGAGCAGGTGAGCACCGACTGATTTAGGAGGTGCATCCAGGACGTCTGAAGGCAGGACTGGAAAATGGACTCTGGGACGCAGCTGAGGGATGGTGCCACAGCAGCAGATGAGAGCGGGGAGCTGTGTCCCTCCCAGAGACCAGCCCTGGGTGTCCTGTGCGGGGACGTGCCCCTTCTCTCCTGCCAGCCCATGGGCTCCTTGGAGGCAAATGCCTGGCAGTCTGTGTCCCAGCATCTAGCCTCGAGCTGGACATACTTAAGTCACTTCTAAATCAATGGAGTTTCCTACAGAGGTTCTTAAATAATACATCCCTTAGGGCAACAAAATATGATTTTATTTATAAATTATTGATTTTATTAAGCTGCTGAGAGCTTTATTACCTAAATTGAGGTTCTTCATGTATGTCAGGAGTACACAGAGGAATGGCCGGGGAGGTGGGGGGAGGCAAGGGGATGAAGGGAGCCCTAGGGCAACTCTCATGCTGGAAAAAGAAATGCCAGGGCTGACCGCCGGGATGGAGGTGCTGCCTGGTCATGGCTGTCTGGACTCTAAGGGTCAAGTCCCTGAGCCCGAGGACATAGGAAGCATGACGAGTGGCTTACCGAGCAGGACAGACTCCAGCCTCCTTCGTGGAGGGCCGGCCACCCCGGAGCCAGTGTCCGTGTTGCAGGCCCTCTGGGACTCCATGCTTAGCGTGCTGGGGACACTAGCACTGCTGTGCTAATCATGGCCGATTCCTGGTTTCCTCGAGCCACAGCCCATGAGCTCGGGTTTGGCACCTGAATCTAGGTGTGCTTGGCACATGGCCTGGTGGCACTCAGCCTGCAGTGGGCAGCAATGACCTCACAGCCAGGGGTGACATGCTGGCCACACCTCATTGTCACATATGTTGAGGTGAGGGGAAGTCTGAGGCCCCCACTTGAGGAGGTGGGGACAAAATAAGTGGGTGGCATGCCAGCCACACCCCCAAAGGACCCCACACCCAGCCACAGCTGCCCCAGACTCTGATCTTAGCTCAGCCCCATCAAAGGCCCCCAGCACTCCAGGGACGTGGTGTCCAGCAAATCACATAGAAGGGGCAGAGGCCCTCCTCGGTCCTCTCTGGAATGCCACCATCCCAGGCTCCTCTGACTCTGGGGTCAAGTGACCACATGCAGCTGCTGACACCAGGAACTGCTGCTCACCTTGGACTGGAAACTGTGAGTTGCTGTTCAGAGTTTCTTAAAAATGAGACGACTCTGCAAGCACAGGCATGTTCCTGCATTTTTCAGAAGATAAATCTGAGGCCGGGAGAAGAGATGAGTTGAAAGTGGCCTGGCTGCTCATGCTGGAGCCCACAGGGCTTCTCATCGGCTGTGGCCACAGGCTCAGGCTTCTCCGGAGCACACAGGCGTTCGTGCCGTAGAAGCTCTCTGAGGACCTGCTTGTGCCTGGTCTCCTTCTAGGGCTGGGGACAGAGCAGGGAGCCCAGGGACAGGACGCCTGAGGAGCAGGGGATGCAGATGATGGCAGAGGCTTGACGGCTGCAGTTTCCACTAGAGGGCTCAGGTCTGCTCCGGCCATGTGTCCCAGCTCTACAGGAGGGTGAGGTCCCCGTAAGGCTCTGAGTCCCGCCGTGAGCGGAGCTGAGCTGGGGCCGGCTGGGGACTGCCCTGCCTGGATCCTGTGTCCAGAGGCAGCCCGAGAGGAGAGGCCCTCCCTGTGTTCAGTGACACCTCCAGACGCAGCATCTCGGTGTCCTTTTAACATTTCTCTGTTCTTTTCTTCTTGTTCTTCAAATACCTGAGATCATCTGTCTTGAACTCTCTGAGGCGGGGGAGGCAGAGCAGGGGTGTACAAGAAAGAAGGACGTGGGGGGGACCAGGAGCTGGTCCCTGCTGCCCCTCGGCCCAGCACCCCAGCCCCCACAACACACGGACAGGACCCCCAGGTGCTGTCTCCAAGGAACTCACAAACTTGCTGAAGGAGGGTTCAGAGGACCATCAGTTCCTATTTTGGAAAGAATAACATTAGGATGGATAGAGGTCAGTAGTGGGGTTCTCAGAGGTTGTGGTCAGCTACATGGAGGGGTCCGCGACCTTATCCCCAGAACCTGCCAATGTCCCACCTGATATGGGAGAAGCATCCTCGGAGATGTGGTTAAGGGCTTGTGTCGAGGAGACAGCCTGGGTGGCGGGGGGCCGCAACCAGTCACAGTGTCCTTGTAAGACGGACGCAGAGAGAAGGCCACCGTGGCGGGGTGCCAGGTAGGGCGTGAAGGAAGCAGCCCTCGAAAGTGGGGAACAAGCAGCAAGCCTCCCCGGAGCCTCCAGCGGGGCACAGCCCTGCCCAGGCCTCCAGTTCTGCTCCTCACACCAGATTTCAGACTTCTGACCAGGGACTATGAGAAAACAGATGTGTGTGGTTTTAAGCCACGAGGTTTATGGTGCTCTGTGACAATGGCCCCAGGAGCCTACCGTGGGACTAATCCCTCTTGTTCTTTGTGGCTCAGCTCAGGCCTCGCCTCCTCCGGGAAGCCCTCCCAGCCCAGTTGTCCACCTGGCTCTGCTCTCGCAAAAGCCATGTGGCCTCCAAACCCTGAATTCTCCACCTCACTGTGTCACCATCTGACTCCCTGGCATGGCCTCAGCTCCTTGCAGGCCCCTGGAGCTCCATTCTTCCGTCGAGTGGAGGGACAATGAAGCTGTACGTGGTCCTGAGACAGCTCTGAGACCAGTCTGCTAAACCTGGTGGCTGCCACCAGCAGCAAAGTGCACTGAGAGAAGCGATGGGGCCACCAGCAGGGCGGGGGGTGGGGGGCCTACAGCGTCACCTCTGCCCTGGAATCCCTTTGGGACACCCACTCCCATGTAGCAATGTCCATTCTCTTTGCCCCTGTTTTCCTGGAGGCCCCGTTGAGACCACAGGAGGTGACAGAGAGGGAAGCTGGACATTGTGCCTTGTCCTCACAGCGGCTGCCTTCTAGGAGGAAAGAGGTGATGGGATAATTCCCTTGGAATTAGTGTTTGGATACACTTGTCCACCTGTTTGTTGTCAGGGAAGGCTTTTAGAAAGGCAGAGGAACAATTCCTGGCTGCAAAATCTCATTACCTCTAGTCCCCTGTGTTATGGGGGAACGGCCGAGACCTGTTAACAAGGTGGCTTTTCTCAGATGGCTGAGTCGGTGAAGGAAAGACCAGGCTCTGTGGAATTTCCTGCAGACATCCCCCTCCCAGGAGACCCCATGGCTCACCTCTGCTCCCTTCCTGGCTGACACAAGTTCAGCTTGGTGTCTCGGTCACCCATGTCATTGGCGTGGCGCCCCATCTCTGCTCCAGTGTCCAGATTCTTTAATCTGCCATCCCAGGCTTCCACCTTCAGCCTCCAGATCATGTTTCTGCCTTTCTACAGGTGCACTTTTCCTCCTTAATTGACAGCCTCTGATGCACAGCCCTTCCTCCTCCCCTCTGTGCCCTCAGCAGAGAGTCATCTGGACCTGTCCCCTGATTGCTCCAGCCTAATGTCTCCGCTCTGCTGAGCTGCCTCAGCACCCACCACAGGCACGGTCAGCCTTCTCTGCTTTGCCTTGGGGTAGTGTTTTCCCCTTTCACTTTACTTCACTGATGACAGTACAATACCCTTCTATTTCGTTTACAAAACCATGTTCTCCTTGGGAACAAGGGTGGTACCTACCCCCATGTGGCTGCTACCTGTATCATGTCTGATTCATGCTTGAGATTCTTATTTAACTGAATAGCTGGGCTCCTGGATAAAGTCACCCCAGACGGGAGGTGGGGTGCAGGAACCCTCTGCTGAGCACGGGGAGGGCAGGGGGCTGAGTAGGCAGAGGCAGCTGTTTCCAGCTGTTTCCACTGCAGAACACCGTGTTAGAGGGCTGCAGTCCCAAGAGCCAGCGTCCCCTCTATTTCATCATCCGTACATTAACCTTTGATTTAAAAAAGTAATATGATATTCTGCAATAATGGGAAAATCTGCCTCTTTTTTTCATAAAAGCATTTTAATAATTTCACAACATTTTTTAAAATAATTTTATTGAATCATAATTATGTACATTGGTGCAATCACAGGGCACGATTCATATACATTCAGAAATATTTTGATCATACTGTTACAGATATCCTTCATGGCATTTCCTTGATCACTATGTACAGACATTAATACTCTACCTTTAATAAGTTTCGCCAGTACCCTGCTAAGATGCACCATTTCACAACATTTTTAAGCAGCTCCCAGAAACGACCCTTGCCTTGGTCCAGTGTCTCAGCTGGGACCAAGCCCAGTACTTTCCCTGTCAACATCCCTGATCTGTCCAGGACTTTTTGTTGGGAATTTCCCTGAGAAAGCCCAGATTGCAGTGGAAGAGGGAGGAATGCCTCTGGCCACAGTCGACCCTGACCCATGCAGGACAAGATGCAGGGGCATTGCCAACATGTCCTGCCAGGGGCAGCAGATCTGGGTTAGAAACTCAGGGCTGCCATCCCCCTGAGTGTGCAAACTCCTACTGCCTGGGGACAGGTCCGTTAGGAGCAGGCAGAGCCTGTCTGCCTTCCTCCCCTGTGGCTGGGTCTCCCTCTCTGTCCTCTTGACTCTGGCACCCACTTGGGAAGGGGACAATGTGTTTTCCTCCGAGGGCTCCTGTACAGACAGACCCCCTCCTATGCCCCACAGAAAACAAATGCCGCCTTAACCTACATTTCTTCACAACTGGTCAATGACATCTCAAATCCATTTCCATCATTTGATCTTCACGTTGCTTTTCAAAGACATGTTTGGGCAGGTGGGGAGAGGCCAGCGTTGGGGGAGGTCCAGAGAAGACATTTGCTTCAGCCCAGATTGGAGAATTGGTAAAAGCAAAATATTTATGTTCTTTTTATCCAGCTTGTTTTTCCTGTTTTCCTTCAAAACGAGAGGTCAGAGCTCTTATGAGTGAACAGCTTGTTGACTTCTATGTCTGAAAACACCCAAAATATCTCCTATTAGAGCCCCCCGTTCCATTTCTTTGTTCTGCCTGGGCGGATGAAGCAGTCTGTGTTCCAGAAACAGTTTCAAATTAGATTATTTGAATGAAATCAGCAGCTGTTGATTCAGAAGAAATGAAGGGCTGGTGTCATCAGATCCTTGAACAAGAAGAGACCTCAGGAAAACATCTGGCCCTGTCTCCTGCACAAGCCGGTGGGTGCCCAGACTGAGCCTCACAGAACAGATGGCTTGCATCCTCTTACCGAGGTCCCCAGGGACAAGACGCCACGTCTCCCCAGGCCTCCCACTGCTGGCCACATCTAGCCGTTTATAGCAACATTTGTCTGAGTTGGGCTCTTGCTAGCAGCAAGTTACAGCTTTCAGGGAATATCGTTTGGGTGGTGGGAGGGAAGAGTCCCAATCCCTGGGGATGGTTCATGAACCACAGCTGAGTACAAGCACACAGGGCCCCAGGAGTCCATCACAGAAGCTGCTGGCACCTCTCAGAGGTGTTCATGGGTGGGACCGTGAATGCAACCTGTGATGGTTACCGTTATGTATCATCTTGGTAATGTCCTAACTTGTCAATGTGGAATGTTTCTGTAGAGTGTTTGGAGTGAGACAAATATTGAAATTGGTGTATTTCAGTAAAACAGGTGGATGGACCCCCAATGCATGGGTGGGCCTCATCCAATCAGCAGAAGGCCTGCCTGGAACACAGGACTGACCTCCAGCCAGAGAGAGCCCTGCATGCAGGTGGCCTTCTGACCTGAGCTGCAGCACCCCACCCCAACTACAGGTGGCCTTCCGTCCTGAGCTGCAGCACTCCACACTGCCTGCAGGTGGCCTTCTGTCCGGAGCTGCCGTACCCCCTTCTCTGACCTCCTCCCAGCCAAAGGGAGCCCTGCCTGCAGGTGGCCTTCTGACCTGAGTTGCGGTACCCCCTTCTCTGACCTCCTCCCAGCCAGAGGGAGCCCCGCCTACTGCCCTGAGCTGCCACATCCTCTTCCCGGTTCAACAGCAAACTGCCTTCGGACTCAGGCTGTGACTCCTTCGGGAGTCCCCCATCTGCCTGCCTCCCCGGCAGATTTTGAACTTGCCACACCTCCACAATTGCATTAGCCAAGCAAATCCTTAAAAATAACCCTACCTCTAGGTATAAACACACGTCTTGGTTCTGTTTCTCTGGAGAGTGCTAATCTAAGTAAGCAGTGCTAACGGACCCTAGAAAGTAGCCCCCGTGAAAGTGCAGGGTGGGATAGTCCAACACAAAGCTGGAGTATTATCTGTGCCTCCCCCCCCAATCATCTTTGAAAGAGGATTTATTTTTAAATTTTTAGCCTCGGCATGTGGCCACTTTTCCGGGACTGGAGAACACACCCTCCTTGCAGAATCAGCCATTCAGTTCCACCTTCTCGAGATCCCGCCACCGTCTGCACTCCGCCTCCTGGCACCAGCGCCACTGCCCCCCTCTGCCTAGAACTGCTGCTCTGGGGGCCGCTGATTTGCTTCCCCATAACTCTTCATATGGAAGACGGATTTTTTTTTTCTAAAATGTAAATCTAGTCACCCCCGAGCTAGAACAGAGCCTTAGAGTCTGTTTTGAGGAACCGGAGGATGCTAACGTGGCCTCTGCAGGTGTGCCGGTGTTATTAGCGCCCACCTAGTGAGACTGCGGGAGGTGACAGTGACCCAACTCCTGGCTCTCTGGGCCTCGTCTTTGCCGTGACCAAACAAACCAGGGTCTTCCCACTACATTTTAATTTTTGTTCTTTTATAATTTAAATTTTAAAATTAATCTTTACCAATGAGGGAAGGAAATACAGTCTCAGTTCTGCTGGGAAGTGGTAGACAGTTGCCATTCTTTTTGACTGCCTTGCAACTAAAACCCTTTCTTGCACATGGGTAATTCTCCACCTTTATGAGTCTTTTTCTTACTGGAATTGGGGTCTTGCCCTGCCACCCATGCTTCAGTGCAGTGGAATGATTGTAGCTCACTGTAACATCAAACTCCTGGGCTCAAGCCATCCTCCTGCGTCAGCCTCCTGAGTGGTTCACACAGGCTTGAACCACTGTGCCCAGCCCTTTATGAGTGTTTGCAAAAAGTAAAGTTAGTTCCCATTAGCAAAGTTGAGAACTCTAGGGATGCATGTCACCTGGGCTCCACCAAGCAGATGTTCTTAGGCTGACTAGCAACACTCCAAAAGAACTGTCTGAGGATTCTCTAAGGCAGCGGCCATGGGAATGAACTTGAGTTTCTGGGGCAGTGGTGGTACCATCAGGGACGATATCCAGGGCCAGTTACTTTGAAGGTGCATCTAGTGCCCAGCAAGAGCCTCCTCCCTGGAGTCCCAAACTGAAATGGAGACATCCAGGAGGAGGCTAAGAGTTACAGGGCCCTGAGCTGCTGAACACCACCAAACCTTACCGGCAGCCAAAACATACCTGCCCTCCTGCGTGGAGTGGTTCTCTCCTGGCTTGAAGATGCTGTGATGGTCTTGACCAAGGACCACGGTGAGAGAAAGACAGACCTCCATGCTGCTTCCTTTGCTTCAGACCATTCACTAGAGTCAGAACCCAGTACTTCCATGGTGTGGCCAACTAATATAAACTAAAACAGCAAAAGGAAATCAAGATTTTGTTTATTTATGTTAAAAGAGTTGTCACAATCTAATCTTGCCTAATAGCACCAGTTCCCAGAGAAAGAAGCTAAGTGTAGAAACACATGTAGGCCAGTTTAAAGGCATCCAAATATTCCACACATCGTTTGGTGATTTTAAAGCATGATACATATGTAAAGAAATTGATAGCCACAACATTAAGGGTAGAGATCACATCTGGGGATGAGGGAAGGGGAAAGGCCCCGGATATACAGGGACTTGTACAAGACAGAGGACGTAACACTAAATAGGCTGATTATTTTTCCAAATGCGGGTGTATATCAGAGATTTTGACTGCAGTGTGTTGGGTCAAACTTCTGATCATCATTCTGATTGTTTACTGAGTTGACTGAATAAAACCAGGACCAAACAGTTCATCAGAGGCCCAAACTCATGCAGCTGGGCTGCCAGCCTTCTTTTGATTACTGTATAAGGAGAACCACGATCAGGAAGATTAAAATATGGGAGTGTATTTCTCATCCACTTACCCGACCCTTAACTATGTCCTACAGCAGGGCCTGGCGCCCTCCCTTCACCAACAAATATTTTGTTGAAGGAAGTGCCTGAATCTTTAAAAAGAACTGTAGTTGCTGTTGTCTCAAGGCCAGAGATGCGGGAGTTCTGCTGATCTGCCATTGAATCAGGCTCTCTAATTTAAATAAGAATTCTAGGATCCTGGAGGAAGGAGAAGCAGTTTTGTACCAGGCACCAAAAATGTAATCGAGTGTTGTGCTGTGCATAAATCCCCAGAGGTAGATCACTGATGCTAGGAACCCAAGAACAAAATGAACACTTAGCACATAGACTCTATTTGATTTGTATAGACCTGATGAACACACTCTAGATAAAGTCATAATGATGCCAACTCTCACCCTCACCAAATCTCTTAACCTAAGGCAATCCCTGACTCACGGGCTCCTGAGTGAAGAGCTGGCTACACATTTCTAAGAGTGCATCTAGGGATAACCTCACAAATGTGTATTATCCTCCCATCCCTCTCTAAAAGGAACCAGCAGGCTTTTATCAATTCATTTGTGCAATGGGAAAAGGGAAATGCTCAGTAAGTCAGGGACTGTTGGAAATGGTTCACAGTCCATGTAATTTTGGGTTTCCTGTGAAAGTGGAGGATGGCAGGTAGCAGGTGATTCTGGGTTCCTGGGAGAGTGGAGGATGGTGGGTAGCAGGTGATCCTGGGTTCCTGTGAGAGTGGAGGATGGCGGGTAGCAGATGGTCCTGGGTTCCTGTGAGAGTGGAGGATGGAGGGTACCACATGATTCTGGATTCATGTAGAGTGGAGGATGGCGGGTAGCAGATGATTCTGGGTTCATGTAGAGTGGAGGATTGCAGGTAGGAGGTGATCCTGGGCTCCTGTGAGGGTGGAGGATGGCGGGTACCATGTGATTCTGGGTTCATATAGAGTGGAGCATGGTGAGTAGCAGGTGATCCTGGGCATATGTGAGAGTGGAGGATGGTGGGCAGCAGATGATACATGGAAGAATTTACCAGTCTAGCTTCTGCATATATGTGTCCTTGGAAGAAATACATCATTAAGATTCAGAATCCCCACATTGTCCTATTGATCCACGAAATAAGAGCTATATTTATAGGAAACACTGAGTGACAACAGAAACCATTCATGAGGACATTTTGTGTTCCTCGAGGCACTGGGGAAAGAAAGACAACTATGATGTTGGCTCAAGTGATGGATGGAGATTGACCTTCAGAGGAAAATAGTGATAAACATGGGAAGGAGGCACCCAAAGCATAGGGAGTTTAAGGGATCCCTTGGCTGCCTCCTGGTGCTATAAAGCCCAGTGGTGACAGAGAAACTAGACTGTTTTTCACAGGCAGTCCCACCAAGGTCTCAGATCCGTCAGGGATGGAAGATTGAAATAAGCCTCCAAGTGAAGGACCCACGCAGCCTTGGTGCAGGGCTGAAGGCAGAGGGAGCAAGCAGTAGACAGGGAGGGGATAGAGAGAAGCCTCTGTCCCCTCATGAGACTGCCCTTGCTAAAGTCACCAGTACAGGCAGCAGGGGGGGGAAGTCATGGAGAGAAGCCTCTGTCCCCTCATGAGACGGCCCTTGCTAAAGTCACCAGTATAGGCAGCAAGGGGGGAAATCATGGAGAGAAGACTCTATCCCCATCATGAGCCTGCTCTTGCTAAAGTCACCAGTCACCTCTAAATTGGCAAGGATAGTGGTGACTCCTGTACTTCCACTACTCGAAACTTCCGCAGCATATAACTCACTGGTACCACCTTTTTACTGAACACATCCACTTTGTGGCCCTGAGCTTTTCCAGGGAGTCCTCCTGCCCTCCTGGAGGGTCTGACTTTACATGCTCCTAACTCCCAAAATTAGCTACACATGGCCCCCATTTCATGCCACCTTTCCTCAAATTAGCTTCCTCTTTCTTCTTACTGGTTTTCTTCTCTTTTTTGGAGGAGTGGACTTGGAGACAGGGCTGATACTGGCTGCAGGTGCTTGCAGAGTAGATTCTGATGTTAAAAAGTAAACAACCTTCAAGCAGAAGCTAACAGAGGGGCAATACCCTCATCAACCAGCTTGTCAGCCCTCTCTGCCACTTTGCATGACCTTTGGCTAATGACACTGTGGTTTTAAACTTTCTCTACCCTTGAAATCACCATGACCATTCTGAGACCATCATTTAAAGTATGAAAATGGGAGGGAACTTAATTCTAGAAATTATTATCTAAATTCTTAGTCAAAACCAACCCCTTGGTCTTAAATAGTCATTCCCTCGATTAGTAAAACCACAAAAGGTACAGAACCGCTTTCCTCAGGGCAACATCTGTCTTTGGAGGCAGTTGCTCTTTCTCCCAGGAACGTACTTTTGCTTTCAACAAGAAGCTGTCACTTGCTTGACTTACATGGTGCCTCCTGAAATTCTTTTTCCCGTGATCACCAACAGCTTGGGAAAGCCTCCATCGGGAGGCTGGTGACCACCTGGCTTCCAGCACAGCACAGGCTCTTGGGTTTTCTCCTACATCTGTGCTTGTTGCTCCTCATCCCTTGGAGGGTTCCCTTCACCCCACACCTTCTTAAATTCAGAGAGCAGCAGAGCCCAGGCCTCAGGACCCTTCTCTTCTCACACATTTTCACTCTCTGGAGTCAGCCAATTTGATGGTTTAAAACAACATCTATCTGCCAATGATTCCATATTTACATCTTCAAGCAAGACCTTAGAAAGTCTAGATCTTGCTTCCTGCTGGATATCTGCATAATTGCAAGTTCAGCCAGGATCTTTCATCCCAACTCCAGACTTAAATAGCCAAAGGCTCAGTTCACATCTCTGCATGAGTGGCTGATATTTCAAATGCAACAGGTCCCGATTTTAGTTCCTAATCTCACTCCAACTTGCCCCAGAGAACGACACGTGCGTCCTTCCGATCTCTCCACACCCAGATCATCCTTGACGCCACTCCCATCCCGCCTCTCATCCCCCGTGTACAATCTCTCAATTTATCTGCTCAGCTCTCCCTTTAACACATACCCAGGTCCCCATGTCTGGGTGCAATGGCCAAGCTTGTCTTAGATAGTTTCCTTAGTTTTTTGTATTTTTTTTAATATTTTTTATTAAATCTTAGCTGTGTACACTAATGCAATCTTGGGGTGCAATGTGCTGGTTTCATATACAATCAAATATTTTCATCAAACTGGTTAATTTATTTAAATAATAACTGTGCACATTAATGCATTCACGGGGTACAATGTGCTGATTTTATATACAATTTGGAATGCTTACATAAAACTGGTTAACATAACCTCCACCTCACTTACTTATTTGTTATGTCAAGACTTTTATACTCTTAATGGTTTCAACAAGAGGACAGGTGCCTGTGGCTCAAGGAGTAGGGTGTTGGCCCCACATACTGGGAGTGTTGGGTTCAAACCCGGCCCTGGCCAAAACTGAAAAAAAAAATGTCCCCAATAGTTTTGACAAGAGTGACTTGGGTACTGGAAATTTTGTAGAAAGAATGTCTTTTATATAGAAAATTCAGGGGAAAAATATCTTTACAAAGAAAAATATCTGTTTGACGACATCTGAGGGCGCCAAGGTGGCAGGAATGTGGGACCCCATCCTGGAGAGAAATCCAACTGGGGAAGGAGAGTCAGGGATTTGGTGTGACTTTCCTACTTGAAATATTTGCTGACTTGACACAGGGAGGCTGGAAGACTAAGAATCTGAGCAGAGCAGTTTGTATTCCCCAAGGATGGTGATGAAAGATGCTCCAGGCTGTCAGGAAGCACAGTCTTTGGCAGACATGCTGGGTGCCTTTGGACCTGGGAGGGCTATGACCCAGGAGTAAGAGCTGACCATAAGTAGACCATCCTCCCACCCCCAAAAAAGTGAATAAAAGGGAGAGAGCAATAGCCATAGCAACAGAACCATGAATCATATCCTCAAACAACTTGGGTGCAGCCTGGATAAGCCTGGTCTCTCCCCACCTCCTGAGAGAAGAGGCCTAGAGAGGAGGCCCCATTTAGTGCTGCCTTCCCTGGGAGGGTGGCTCCTGATCTACGAGCAGGGCTCTGGAGGAAAAGTCTAGGAGAAAATGGGGGGTGGGAAGCAGAGAAGCCGAGCAAAACTCTTGGTGATTCCATAATATTCAGAAAATAAAATTCAAGTCCAGGACCTTCCAGCCCCGAGGGGCCCCTTAAACACATCTGGCCTTGGCTGTCCTACTGCATAAACAAAATTCAAGAATTCAGTGAGGACCAAGAGGAAAACAGATGACAGAAATGAACCCACGGTGATTCACAGATGTCGAGGTTTCAGACACAAATTTTAAAGTAACTGTGATTAATATGGCCAGGAAATTTCAGAGCAAGATATGGAAATTGTGGCAGGGAATTGAAACTTGTAAAAATAAATCAAAAATAAGTTCCATAACCGAAGAAAACAAACATCCACATATTTTAAGCACTTAAAAAGACAGATGGAGTGAAGGACAGGCAAAAGGTTTACATGGGCACATCACGATTGCGGGTCTCCAAATTGGCCCATTAAACACAGAAACATCCTCAACCTCATTAATCATCAAGGGAATGAAGATGAAAACCACCAGAGGATGCCTCTCCAAACCGAGCAGAAGAGCTGGAATTCAAACATCACGCTATACGACGTGGGGGAACCAAAGCCTTCCTCCCCGGATGATGGGAGTACAAAATAGCGCCACCAGTTTGAAGTGTTGGATGATATTCACACACGCTCTGACCCCGGAATCCCACTCAGAGTTGCTTGGAGGGAACGCGCCGATGGCAGAATAGGAACGGGCTCCAATGTCCATCAGCTTCCAATGCAGACAACGCAGCTCCCCGCAGCAACAGGAGCTGGCTGGTTCTCGCTGTAATCGCCAGGGGGACGCTGCATTCGTGATGTTGAGTGCATGAAGCCACATGCAGAAGGATACACATCGTCCTACCCCATGATACAAACTCGAACACAGGTGAGCCCGTCTCCTGGTTTTGGGATACAGTACAGTCAGTGCCCCCGGAGAGCGGATGGTGTGGGTGTGGTGGGGGGTGTGGAGACCAGGGGGCGGACACGTGCTCTCGTTCAGTTCCTGGCAGGACGCCCAGCTGTGGGTTTAGGGTCCGTGCACTGTTCTATGTCAACAAACCGTTATGTGGACAGCATTTAGGCAAACAACAACCCCAGGCAAGAGAGTGTGCCCGCTGCTCACCACCTCCACGCGGACTTCCAACGTAGCCTCTGACTGTCACTCTGCCTCTGCCTTGCCCTCCAGCTGATCCTTTTCAAACCTGTGTCAACCCCTGAAGAGTAGGGGCCTTCCTGCCGTGTTGGCACACTGCCCGCAACTGCCCTCCCCTGCCTTCCACGCTCACTCTCTCTCAGGTCCCGGAAGACAACGCACTCACTCCTGCCGCAGATCATTTTCACCAGCTCTTCCAGGTACCTGGAACATTCTTAGATCTGCCCGTCACTCGGTGGTGTCTTTGTCACTGAGTCCTCTGTGGCTCTCCATGCTGCCCTCCCCTCTCTCACGCACCCCCCTCCTGCTCCCTCCCTCAGCCCTTGTCTGTCTGACTCCTGCAGAGCTGGGCACCTCAGACGGTGCTTTGCATATATATGGACATAATAATTATGTGTGAAATGAACAAAATAAGTTTGGGAAGCACTGCCCACTATTTATCTCTCTTGGAGAGCCTCCGTTTACATTAGCATATTAATGATTCTGCGGAGTCCTACAGTTTAAAGAAAGGAAACCTACTTAACTTTCACCCCATGGGTTCCCAACCTTTTCTGAACACAAGACACTGCTTTTGCACGACACCTGTCATTGTCCACTATAGGGGATGCTACCTCCTAGGGTTTGCAGCCAGCTGGTGCGAGGACCATACTTGTGATGGACACTGGGCTGAGCGTCCTGCCATGTATATCCATCACCAGGACAACCAGAAGCCAGGCATTGTTATTCAATTCCAAATACGTGGGAGCGCAGGTGTGCCTAGTTATCACAGCTCCCGTGTGATACAGGTGAGGGACAAGGAAGCTGAGATTGACACCAGTTCCGCCTCACTCCAAAACCACGCTCTGGATTGACCGCTCAGTAACTCCAGGGAAAGGCCCATAGCCAGGCAGACCCTGCCTTCTGTAGCGGCCTCCACCCGCCTTTGAGCAGAGGGCCCGGCGGAGATGGGGCCTGGGCTGCGCTGGCTTCCAACCTGTTTCCTGTTGTTCTCTGTGTCCTGGTGATACACCCCAAGTCACGGCTGTGGGAAACATTTCCAAGCATGTTTTCATAGTCACAGCATTGTGTTTTATAAAACTCTTGACCAAACAGGAAAAGATGGCACGACTTAGTGAATCCCAGTCTGCTCAGGGGGTCATTTACTACATCAGCGATGGGCCACCAGGGCCTGCTTTGGGCCCAGAAGGAAGAGCCATTTCAGGACCTTCTGCCTCACCGAGGCTTTAACCCTTGCTTTGCACCAGAGCAGAACAGCCCTCAAAACGCCTGCCATTCTCAGGACTCACTTCCCAGGGGACACCCAACTGGTGGCACAAATGAGGTTTCCCACTGGAGACAAGCATTCACAGACAGGGAAGGCCGCCCCTTTCCTTCCCTCACAAGCCCATTCGCCTATCAAAGAATCCTGGTGCACAGGCCGCCCTTGTTCTGCTGTCCCCCGGGGCCCTAGAATCTGAGACGATGGACAATGGGAAACAGAAATGTCAAAACACTGCAAGAGCCACGGTGGGACCCAAGAAATCCTGGTGCGGAGGCTCTGTGACCCCAGCTCCCCGTCTGGGAGAAGTGCAGGGAAGGCCTTACCCAAGGTCTCAGCCTGAGCCCCACGACGCGTGGGACCAGGTGATACCTGTGTGGGGAGATTGTCACGTACAGTCTGGAATATTGAGAAGGATCTCTGGCCTCTACCCATGAAAAATGCCAGGACCAGGCGGCACCTGTGGCTCAAAGGAGTAGGGTGCCAGCCCCATATGCCAGAGGTGGCAGGTTCAAACCCAGCCCCAGCCAAAAACTGCAAAAAAAAAAAAAAAGCCAGGACCCCCCCCTTCAATTTACAACAGCCAGAAATATCTCCAGATGTTGCCAAATGTTTCCTGCAGGCAAAATTATTCCCATGGAAAACTACTAGTCCAGATTAGTGAACAGTCTAAAATAATGCAGGATTATAAAGAAAGGGAGATGAATTAGTCAAACATCATGGTTAACTGTTTTCCCTGAGGTGGTTATTTTGATTAAAAAATAATATTCATTTCTTTGATCAGCAAATATCTCTGAGCACACAGCACCATGCTAGTCCCAGCCCACACAAGGCCCCCACCGTGCAGTCTAGCGGAAAACCAGGTAGGACACTTGGTGATTGGCAAACCCATGACAGATCGTGTAAACGCGGCCTCCAGTCCTCAGAAGGAGGCTACTGACTACAGGAAGTTCAGCCTCCCTCCTGCAATCCTGTTTGAATTATAAATTGTCTAGCCACACCTTCCTTTTACTGTGGTACTTCCCTGGCTGAATTATCATAATTTTCAGATGAGCCCGGTGCGTACAGATGAGGCTTTTCCAGTTTCCTGGCAGAGTGAGTCAAGACAAGGCCCTTGTACAGAGCATCCCCCTCACCATGGCCCTTCCAGGGGTCCTCTCCTGGCAGACGCAGGGAGGGAGAATTGGATGGCTCTTCAGTGGCTGAAAGCTTAAAATTAAAATGGTTGAGGGGCCGGTACTGCGAGCTCTCCTTACGATTCATTCACAAGGCAGGATGTCCTACTTTATAAAACAATTTCGAAAGAAGTTCCACAGCTTGGAGGTTAGGGAAGGGCATGTGGGGAACAGAGGTAGTTGTATTTTTCCAATAAAATCTGTTTCAGAGGGGGGAAAAGATAAATTTAGTTGTGTTGGCTAGAAAAAGTAAAAAAATGAAGGTATAAGACAATTAAGGCCAACATATTTGAAAAGTGGTTCTGAATACCATCTCCGAGTGAGCTGGGGTCACCCACCAGTGTGTATGTGGGGGGCTCCCCCTGATTCCCACGTCCACAATGCTTTTGCTTTTGAATCACCAGCCCTCAGGAGTGAGTCCGGAGGCCTCTCTCTGTCACTGACTGCTCTCCGGGCTGACTTGCCACCTCCTCGTCCCTACTCCAGCTTCTTTGGCACCAGGTCAGAGCTAAAAGCATCAAATAGCAACACAGACAAAAATCAATGTTGTTGGTCAAACTGTGAAAAGTGTCAGAAGTATCAGGAGGCACGTGTGTCCCTGCACAGGCAATGTATCCGCTTTTCATGTCTTGCCATTTCTCAAGAAATGTCCCCAGGATGCCCTTGACCAAGAAATTGGCATCCAGATAGAATAGGTTAAAAAGGAGGGAGAAGAGAGTGTTCTGGAATTCTTGCACCTTCCTTTCAAGCTGGTCTCTTTTTGATCTCATCCCACGGCCACCCCTCACTAGCATGAAGGTCATGCTCCTGTCCCCAGCGGATGACAAAACTGAAGTTTATAGCAAGATCCCACAGAAAACAGAGGATGAGGGGGAAATGAAGGTGCCATCATCCCGACTAAATTTTCCACTGTGAGGTTATCAAGCGGGGCTGGGTCAGGTGTATCAGAATTGGCAAGGGGCAGTGAGGGACTCAGAAGTACTCATCATGTAACCTCCTGCCCTGCACCTGGGATGACCTTCCACAAGGGCCCATCCTCCCCAGCATCCATGCAAGAGTCACTGCAGTGATAAGAGTGATTATTACTGCTCAAAGGGAATAGCGCTTACGGCTGGCAACAGCAACATCCTTGCAGCTCCTGAGAGGGTCCCAGGGATGCCCCCTGCCGGGCCACCTGCAATTCTGCCACATGCTTTGACTTCCTCCGCCAGTGACGTGGCTTTCTTGGTCTTACTTGTTGACCCAGAGCTCTTCAGGAGCATTAGTGAGATGCAAAGAGGATAGAAAATGAATATTTTTATACAGTAAGTCCCCTAGTTACAAATACCCGACTTATATACAACTCGCACTTATGAACAGAGGCTATTCCAGGTAACAGGTAAATACACCTGTTCCAACATACATAGTAATTCAACCTTACAACAAACCTGCAGAGCCTGTTGTGTTCCTAACCAGGGGACTGCCTGTAACCAAATTGTCTTCAATGTGGGGCATAACAACAACTACGCCTGGGTGCACTGAGCCCCAGGTGAGGGTTTCTGAGACACTGTAAATGCAGATGCTGTTATTATAGATGCCAGACCGTGCAGAGCATCCCACTGATCCACATCCATGGCTCGGTGCCACGTCCCCACCTCTCACGGGGAGACCACAGGAGGAAGATACCAGCAGGGCTCAGGTCCAGGTTCCAGATGTTTAATGTGAGGCTTTTGAAGCATAGACCCAACTGTGATGTTTGCAATACAATAATTTAGGGTCATTGGACATAACCACCCAGGCAAGGGGCTTGGACCATCCTTGGACGAGTAAACAATGGTTTGATAAATGAGCAGCATGGCCCAGTTGGCAATCTTTTGTCCTCCAAATGAGGTTGTTTGCTCAGATGGGCCAACCATTGTTCAGCTAAATAGGTTTCTGGGATGTTGCTGAAGCCACAACAAAACTTAACAGCCTTATCTTCCTGGGCAAGATTTCTTGGCATGAACAGTACAGTTAAGCTGGGGTGTATACCTTTGTTTTAGACCTGCTATAAGCATCTTAGTTTGCAACCACTTCAACAATCTTCTGTGGTAGGTGCTAGTATTACTCTGCATTTTATTGCTAAAGAAAGTAAGGCACAGAGAGGTTAAGAAACTTGGCCAAAGTCACACAGCCAGTAAGGTGGCAGAGTCAGGATTGAAATTGGGCTGTCTGGTTCATAATTCTGTGCCCTAGGGTTCCCTGCCATTTGTAAAAACAAGTCCGAAAAAGGCATAGAGTAAGCAGAAGCCAGAGGAATCTGCACAGTGATTTCAAGAAGCTGTCTGTGAACACCACAGTTTAATCAGAGACAACAGCGTGTCACTCAGTATGTCAGGTGACAAGGAGTCTCTCCTCTCTGCACCAGAGCAGGCCACGCCCTCCCCCATGGGCCACAGGAGAGAAAAGACAGAACTGCCTCGGGGCACTTTTGCCAAAGGGATTGGGAGTGAGGCCCACGGAGAAAAAGGCCTGAATATTAAAATATTTGCAATATTCTGATGAGCATATAGCAGCTTTACTTTAAAGCCACCGTTGGCGAGAATACCATGCTGTGCCCTGAAAAAAGTTTCTGCCTTGTCCAAGCCAAACCCCTACAATCACTCAGGAGATGAGCCTTTATTTGTTTATTTAATAATTCAGGGTCATGTGTTCTAAGGAATTTTTTATTTCTAAGTATTATGAGGGCACAGATGTTTTTGGTTACGTGTTATCAATTTGTGATGCTCGAGTCAGGGCTGTGCATGGGCCCATCACGGGGACCGGGGCCCGTCTCCCCCATCTCCCTCCCATCCCCCCATTCCCGGGGTGGATCTCCACTGTATTACTTCCCTCTGAGCATATGTGTGCTCACTGGTTATTTTTAGTTTAATAGTGAACACATGTGGCACATTTGTTTTTCCATTTTCTAGATACTTCCCTTAGGATAATCATCTCCAGTTCTGTCCAAATTATTATTTTAAAAAACCCTTAAATCATCCTTCCTCATGGCTCTGCTGTCTTCCATGGTATGCAGGACTCACGGACTGATGGGCACTTGGGTTGATTTCACATCTTTGCAGTTGTGAATTGTGCTGCAGTAAGCATTTGAGTACAGGGGTCTTTTTGATAAAATGACTTCTTTTGCTGGGGATAAATACCCAATAACGGGATCGCTGGATGGAATGGTACTTCTTCTTTTAGTTCCTTGAGGAATCTGCATACTGTTTTCCATAAGGGTTGCACTAATTTGCAGTCCCACCGACAGTGCATAAGCCTTCCTTTCTCTCTGCACCCAAGCCAACATCTATCACTTTTGGACTTATCAATAAAAGCCATTCTAACAGAGCTAAGGTGATAGCTCACTGTGGTTTTAATTTGTATTTCCCTGAAGATCAGTGAGGTTGAGCATTTTTTCTTATGTTTACTAGCCATTTATCTGTCTTCTTTTGAAAAGGGTCTGTCCGTGTCTTTTGCCGGCTTTTTATTGGGTTGTTTGTATTTTCCTTGCTGATTTGTTTGAATTCTTTGTGGATTTTGGTTATTGGCCCTTTATTGGGTGTAAAGCTTGTGAATACTCTCTCCCACTTTGTAAGTTGTCTATTTACTCTGTTGACTATTTCCTAGCTCTTCAGCAGCTTTTTAATTTCATGAAGTCCCATTTATTTATTTTAGTTGCTGCCATAATTGCCATTGGGGTCTTCTTCATAAATTCTTTGTCTAGATCAATACCTAGAAGAGTTTTTCCAACATTTTCTTCTAGAATTCTTATGGTTTCCTACCTCACATTAAGTCTTTTTCCGTCAATCCTGAATTAATTTCTGCGAGTGGTGCAGGTGGGTCCTGTTTCACTCTTCTGCATGTGGCCGTCTGACTTTCCCAGCACCATTTACTGACTGGGGCTTCTTTTCCCCAGTGCACGCTGTTTTCTGCTTTGTCGGAGATCCGCTGGCTGTATATCTGGGTTCTCGGTTCTGTCCCCTTGGCATTGGTCTGTTTTGTCCCCACACCGTGCTATTTGGTGGCTATAGCCGGGCAGTGCAGTTTGAGGTCAGGTCGTATGGAGCCTGCACATTTGATCGGTTAGAGCCATTTCTTCATTCTCTGCCTTCTGTAGCTTCCAAGTTAAGCCTTGTTTAGGTTCATACACATGCACCAAATGTGCTCTCGCATCCCTGGGTCAGGCTAAAAGAGCAGGAGAACCCAGAGCCGTGGAGGCTGGAGCTCATTCAGGTGGGAAGGTGGGCCCGCGAGCTCCCAAGGCTGGTGGGGGACGTGCGGGTGATGAGTAGCTGGTCTGCTCAGAGAAGAATCTTCCTCTTTGCAGCAGGAGAGAGAAATAGAATATATGGAGAGAGGCAGGAAACTCGACATGATCCAAAAGGGACTGGGGCATCACTGAAGGTACCTGAACAAGGATACATGCTTGGTAGAGCCTGCTGAGACTCAGACGTCAGAGAAGCCGTGAAGTGAATGGGCTTGGAAACCACTCATGAATCTGATTCCTGCAGAACCGCATTCCATTGAGAGGCACTGGATCCTCGGTAAACGATGAAGAAAATAAAATTTTAACTCAGGCCCACTAGGGCAACAGTTAAACATTAACTCCGCTTTGCTCTCACCTCCTTACAGAGCAAGTTCCTCTACAATCTCTCCCCGAGAGGAGGAATCCGCTGAGCGAAGGGCTTTGTCACCAGGCGCAGCCTTATGCTGGCGTGTGCAAGGAATGCTATCCCTCCCATGTATAAAATCGATTCCACTCTATATTCAAAGGCCCTTAAACGTGAGAGGGGCAATCTGTCTTCGTTTATGGCTGTGGGAAGTGGAAAGGAAAGCTGCCATATTAAATAATCCGGCGGCGAGCCAGCAGAGGTCATTACCGGAGGCAGCCTCACCTTCCCGGACAGAATCACATCAGCCCAGCCGCGCTGTTGGAACCACAGTGGACCAGGATGTGGGGCCCTGCCCGGGGCCTGGCCCTGGAGCTCACAGAGGCCTTGGCACACGGCAGGATGCTGAGGCCGGCTTTGGGTGGAGCTCTGAATGGCGCTTCCCCCCAAGTTGAAGCCCTAATCCTCAGTATCTCAGAATGTGACCATACTTGGAAACAGAGTCTTTACAGAAAGAATTAAGTTAAAACAAGGCCATAAGGGTGGGTCCTAATCCCATCTGATTCTAGTCTTTATAAGAGCAGGAGGTGAGGCCAGTGCAGGGGCTCACGCCTGTAATCCCAGCGCTCTGGGAGGCCACGGTGGGGGGATCGCTTGAGCTCAGGAGTTAGAGACCAGCCTGAGCAAAAGCAAAACCCCATCTCTACTAAAAATAAAAAAAATAGCCAGATGTTGTGGTGGGAGCCTATTGTCCCAGCTCCGCAGGAGGCTGAGACAGGAGGATGTCTTGAGCCCATGAGTTGGAGGTTGCTGTGAGCTATGATGTCACAGCACTCTGCCGAGGGCAACAGAGTGAGACTCTGTCTCAACAACAACAAAAAAAAAACAAAGAAAGAGGAAGAGGACACCGTGGGGAGAGAGAACTCGGGAGAAACTACCCCCAGAATACCTTCCTTTGGGACTCCCAGCCTGCAGGAGGGAGAGACCCAGTCTCTGTTGTTTAAAGCATCCAGCCACCCCAGGTGGGTGGTTGACCTGTGACCACATTCCATGGAAGGTCACACAGCTGGTTGGTACAAATTAGCTGCTCACAGCACAATCAAAATTGGTAAGACCTAGTATGTTCAAATATCAAATATTCATAAAGGGGCGAAATACTTTATGAGACTTTGTATAAGTCAGAGCACCTCGCAAAGACTGACGCCAACATTTGGAAAGTGTTAGGGTGCCCCCTTCCCTCTGATCCCATCCAGTTCCTGGTGGCCCTCTGAGCAGGGTCCTTGTAGAAGTGTTTTGCTGATCCAGAGAGCGAAGGTCGTTAGTGGAAGATGGAGTGACTTTGCTTAGGCACAGCGGCGGCCTCTCTAAACCCCACTCCCGTCCGGAAAGGAAGTTGGTGAGGCAGAGAGTTCAGACCAGTTGTGCCCCTGCTGATCAGAAACCACAGTGCTCTGCTCTCCCCCCGCCCCCCGCCGCCTGCTCCTAAAACTGGCATCGCTGCCTGCGGCTTTGGGCCGTTCCGCCCAGAGACAGCCCCTGTGGGCAGGCGGGGCGAGGGCGAAAGGACAGCTCGGACTTTGGAGACACTCTCCCTGCCCAGGCACAGAGAAGGTTAACTGGCCGATGGATGGACGCCCCTGCCCGTGAAGTGGGCGCCTACTCACCCTCCGGGCGGAGAGAGCAACTGCCCGTAACCCCAATTACCCGAGAATAATAAGGCTCAGCAGATACCTTCAAGGTGTGGGTAGTATTTGTACCTGCTCAGCAGTTTCCTCTTAAAAGCCAACTATTTCTAACCATCATCGCCATCGCAGACTTGATGGGAACCAAATGGAGTTGTCTCCTGCACCCATTTTATTTTTATGAGTAGGGGTGTTAAATCTTTAGAGAAGCCAAGTTCATTCTGTGCTCCCGGGAGGGGCGGGGCTGGGGGAGGTCAGGGCTTCCTGGGGCTCTCAGCTGCATGTGCTGCCCGTGACCAGCGGCCTCGCTGGGGTTTGGTTTCTGGATGACTCACGTTCCCTTTGGGGTCCCCCCTACTGTTCCCCACTCAGCTTCTCTCACTGTATTGGATGCATTTGCACATGGGAAGGAGGGCATCGTGGACGTGGCATGCTTAACCCTCTCCTTGCCGTACTGAAATGAGCTGGAGGAGGCGGCTTTGAGACACACGAGAGGCCCGGGTTAGACACCCCAGCCAGAGGTGCTGGAGCTGGAAGAGCTGGTGTTGTTTAGAGGTTTCCCGTGAGTGTCTCACGCGCAGCTGGGGCAGAGAACACCCACCCCAACCTGAACTAGCAACGGTCCTCGTTTGCCATCACCTGACCAGATGGGAGGGAAGAGCGGGGACTCTGCGTCCGGCTCTGCTGCTGCCGGGCCAACTCAGGGGCGCGGGGCTAGGGAAGGAGGAAGGGTGGAGAGAGAAGGAAATGGGTGTCGACTGCACGGCTCTGCCTGTCAGGGTTCAGTGACATGTTCTGCCCAGTTTCTTTCATTTCGTGTTTTCAGTGGTGCTTGGAGAAAAATTAAAAGTGGACAAAAAACTTCTCTGCCGCTCCTCACATGGAGAAGTGGACCCTGGCCCCTTCACATGAATCTGAGTGGACACTGGCAGGAGTGACTCTGCCCCCTCCCTGACCCCACCCGTGCTGTGGCGGGAGGCTCACTGTTTGGGAAGACAGTTGGAAAGTAAGAAATCAATGACTCTGAAACAGCCGAGCTGTGAGGAAGCCCAAGCCAGTCCTGCAGAGGAGGCCGCTGGCCGACACCTGTCCTGCCCACCATCCCACAGACATGAGCACAGAAGCCAGTTGTCCCTTCCAGCACCGTCCCACCGCTAGGGGACTCCAGATGCAGCCAGTATCTGAAAAGAACCAGGGAGATTCCAAATGGAAACCCCTCCTCCGAGCGCAGTGCCACAGAATTCCCAGGGATAATTCTAAGTTGCCATTAAACCCCTATGTTTGGGGGCCTTTGCTACACCACCAAGGATAATGGCAACATTCACTTGTCCAGTTTGTGCTACTAGAGAAGGAGGCTCAAGACGATTAACTTCTCTGAGGCCACAAGATTATCTAAAAGTCGGGGCTGAAACCGGAATCTTCTCTCCCAAACCGTGACCCTGTCAGATGTAGCAGTCACCTCCCCGCTCAGGCTAGATCGGAGCTCTCCCTGGGTTGTCACCACTGTGGAGAAACCCACCCTGCCGTCACCCCCCAGCTCCCCGTCTCTCGGCACCTGCAGGTACTGCCCTCCTCCCTCCCGGGACAACGGCACTGTCAGCCCCCGTCACACCCAGAGCTGCCTGGAGAGTCTCAGCGTTGCCGCCAGCCCCCCTTGCTGGGGAACATCCATCAAGGCCCCGCTGACGGGTTCCCTGCCTGCTGCTTGGAGCAGCGTCGTCTCTCAGAAACGCCATTACACTCTAATGAGCCGCACGGAAGCATCGGCTCTCCAGCCTGCCCAGCTGCTGCGAGGGCATTTAGAGCTTCACTGCAAAGATAAAAACACCCAGAAAATTCCTGAAACTGATCTTAAGCTACGCTCTACTAGGAGGCAATCTGGCTCTCGGCTGCCAGCTGATTAAACTCGGAAGGTCACTTTCACAAGGACGGCAGAGCAGCAAGAGCTTGGTGACCAAGGCCCAGCCCCCTCCTCTGACGTGGGATTGGCTGGCGATGCCGGCCACGGTCAGGGCCCCGGGCATCCTTCACTGCCCACCTCCAGGGCCAGAACAGTGCTGGACGCTCCAGACTGGGTCATTTGTTCTCTTCGCTGCTGTTGGGAGTCCCAGACCTCCAGGCACTTTAAGGGAGATGGAGCCCACCCTTACAGAAGGTGTCAGACCCCCACCCAGCAGCGTCGGGATGGAGTTGGCCCAGTTAGTGTAGTTTGGGCCAAAGAAAGTACACCAGGGTGAGCGGCACCTGCAGGTCAAGTGGTCCTCCAAGGGGGACGCCCTTCTCTGGCCCTTATGATCACAGTGATGACAGTAACAGTAAGAAATCTGCAGGAGCAGTGTTTGCTGGGGGCTCTTACCTGCATCAGGCACCTGTTTAACGGGAATGGCCCACTTAGCCCTCACACTGACTTAGGATGGAGGTGCCAATGCATAGCCGGGGCAGGTGACCTCTCGAAGCCCCCCAGCCGGGAGGGGTGGCTCGGGGTTCCAGCGCAGCTTACTCCTGAGCATCACCCTGTGAGGAGCCACGGCTCTTCACTAGCGGTTCCTCCCTTCCTCCTCAAACTCCGTTTCTGAGGTTCGCAGGAGTACCTGGGGACCTGGATAACAGAATAGCTCCTAAAAGTGAATTCTTTAAACACAGATTTCACATTTTGTTTTTCTTAAGGTTGACAGAATTGTCTTCAAGCTTTCAAGGGTTGTTATTTGCCGTAGTACAGTACCACATCATCAGTAAAAGCCCTTCTGGGGTCCATCCATGGCTATTGATCTAGGAAACAGTCAGAGCTCCTGGGATGCCCACTGTCACCAAAGAGGCACGACTTTAAAAACCTTTCCCCACAAACATGGCCTGATGCATCATTAACATACCACTGTACACGTGCATGATTGCAGAAAAATGAGTCCTATCCACTGCTAGATTATTTTATAATTATGTGCATATATTAAAAGATTAAATAGTCACATAAACAAATACAGCAATAATAACTTACTATGCTTTTTCACGTAATTTTGCTTACAATATGTTGATTAAACTCAAGTTCCTTATTCCAGACAACATTGACCTACTTTGCTCCACTTAATATCATCCAAGCGGCACTTTTGTATATACCGTAACCCTCATGGTTGGCCTGACCTGATCCACAGGACACTCCCATGGGCTGCAGTGTTCAGGCAGCTGCTGGCGTGGCCAGACCTGGCAGTGCCACTTCTCCAGGCTGGGACATCAACCCCACCCAGCTCTGTGCACTGCCCTGTCCTGCCTAGCTCTGTCCTCTACCTTGGGAGGTCAGGACCAGATGAGCTGGAGGATGTTCTGCACCAGGGCTGCTGCTCAGGAAAACCTGTGGCCGTGGGAGAATTTTCATTTGTACCCTGTCCCACCAGGCCCTCTCATGTGGTGTCATTTCAGAGATCTGACAAACGCCAGCAGAGTTCCCGAGGTGGCCACCTGCCAAGCTGGGGTCCCTGAGCGTGGCCAGGCGTCACGTCCTTCCAGCCTCACCCAGGCAGTGCCTCCTCCCCACCCCCCCATCCCCGCACTCTCCCGGCTGAGCGCACCTGCCCTTCCGCTCCTTCTCTACAGCTTCTCCTCTCTCCTGTGCTCGCCCCATCTGGTCCCCTGTTGTTTGTTCTGTTGTCCCAGCAGGACCCTGAGCTCTCACTGTGGGGGCGTCCCCTGGACTTTTTCACATCTATTGTAGGCTTTGCCCCCAGTAAATATTATTGAATGAAACAGATTCAGGGTGCAAAATCCTAGGGTTATGAAAGAGCCTGTTGGTCTTAATACCTCAAGCCTTCGAGTAGTGAAAATCCAACACCCCAGGACAGTCCGCCCTGGCCTGTAAGTTGTGGCAGGATGCTCTGTCTGCCAGGAAGGGAAAGGACTTCTGGGACAGGGCCCAAGGTCATTTCAGTGTTCAGTAAAAGGACCGACAGTTAGATGACACCATCCTGCCCTGTCTAAATGAACTTCTGGGACAGGGCCCAAGGTCATTTCAGTGTTCAGTAAAAGGACCGATAGTTAGACGACGCCATCCTGTCCTGTCTAAATGAACAACAGCTCCCCACCCCATGCCAAGTCATCTAGGGGTTCATTCCCTCAGTCACGTTTTCATGCAATAAACGTGCATTAAGGATTGGCGGTGCGCTAAGAACCTCATTGCAGAGGTTGGGGAACAAGATTACTGGAGAGTTTAAGAGACTCCCAGGCCAGTGAGGGAACACGGAGTTAAGCAAGTGAGTTGGCTGTGGGGTCAGCGTACCGTGAGGCCGCCTGCAGGGAGGCGCAGTCTGTGAGTGCAGAGGCCTTGCAGGTACCTCGCCTGGACCCTCCTTCTCGGTGACATGCACCTGCTGAGCCACAGGAAGCTTGCAGTGCAGGTGTGAAAGCCCATGGCCCTCTGAGAACCCCCCTCCCCTCTTGTTCACAAGGACTGCTCTAGGCAGAAGCAGGTGGAGATGGGTCGGTGCTACCCTCCCGAGGGTCCTGTTTGTTCCCCAAGAAGATGAGGGTGTTGGGCAAAGCCAATATCGAAGAGTCCTTTTGGCTCTAACCTGCTACAGTGGGAAGCTTTGAAATGGCAGTTGGTTTGGCCAAACCCAGGAGTCTTACTTGGTTTTGTCTGAGCTACTTAAAAATCTCACCATCAGGACGATCGCATCACTACTCACGGATGCCCAAGAAGTGAAGGGAGTGGCTGGTGACCATGGAAGACCCCATGGCTCCGACACCCTGAGAGCTCTCCCAGGGCAAACCACGACCCACGGAGGCTCCGCCCTGGCTGAACAAGTTCACGACCTGACTCGGTCAGGCCAAAGTCATCAGAGCAAGTGCTGGGTCCCGAGCCCTGCTCACCAGGACGTAGGTGCAGGCAGCAGAAAGTAAGTTTCCAAGTGTGCGTCCGGCCACGCTGGGATTTTCCTGGTTTGAGAATGTGTCTTCACAAGAGCTCAGAAGTACTTTTTAAGATGAAAAACCAAAAAGTCTATGTTCGTGAAGATTTTCCGGAGGCCTAAGGAGACAGACACACAGCTGGATGAAGTCCCAGAGTCATCTCTGCACCATTTCCTTAAAATCCAGGCTTCAAAATCTGCTTTGGGTTGTCGGGGAGCTAAACTAGTCCCTTGGACTTGTAGCTAAACTATTTCAGGGACTAGTTAAACTACCCACCAGGAAAGCCTAGGAAGGGCAGCGGGTTTCATCCAGTCCTCTGAGGGTCCTCAGCAGTGGCTCTCCAAGTGTGTGGCCTCTGGACCTTGTTATGTTCTTAAGAAAATACTGCGGACCCCCAAGAGTTTTTATTTATATCTATTCCTAGTTACCAGATTAGAAACGAAAAGAGGGATTTTTAAAATATTTATTTGTTTAATATTTACATATACATGTGTTTATTAGGTTGCTAGTTCTTGCCTTCGCAGAATTAAAAAGGCTTAATAAACTTATTTATTATTTTATTAAAAACAATAAGCTTTTTACCTATTGACATAAATAAAATATTTTTATTAAAAAATGTATTTTATAAAACAAATGAAGTAATGAGAAGAGTAGCTTTGTTTCAGATGTTTTACACGTCTGGTGACTGTCTGGTGTAATAGCAGACAGACAGCCCCTTGCTGCTTCTCCACTCAACCAACCACGGCACCACTTGGCAGGTAGCTTCCAGAAAACTCCCCCGTGCAGCCTAGAGAATCACAGTGAGGGCAAATAACATCTTAGGACCTGGATGAAAATAGTTTTGACCTTGAAGCCCCTTACCTGACACACTCAGGGTCCCAGGGATCTCCCAAAGCCCTCGGGGCCACATTTTGAGAATCTCAGCTTAGCACAATCTTCAGGCGAAATACTCCAGCTCTGGGAAGGTTTGAGGTTTTAAATCTCAGAGTTTAATCCCTGTCCCATCACTTACGAGTGACTTACTGAGTGAACTGGTGTTTCCGGGCCACATCGGTCTCTTTCTCTCTAGAGTAGAACCAATGACACCCAGGTGTGGGTGGCTCAGAGATTAGACCCCCGGCAGGTGCCGGCTTCTTGCCCCATGCTTTCTCCCAGTGCAGGGTCCTGAGCCTGCAACTCCCAGCCACTCTCTGCCCCTTTGCTCTCTTATCTTCCCCAGGAGATGAGTGGCTATTGTGCTGGCAAATTCAGGGAGGACCACCTCAGACTCTTTCTGAAAGAGCACGTGTCCTGTGCCACTCCAGTCCACCACGGGGCCTGGAGCCGCCAGCTCCAGGGCTGGTGGAGCTAGATCTGTGCCATCCACCCTGACCGGCTCCAGCAATGACGTTTTTATTTCACGCTCTGCCAGCTGGTGTTTCTCCCTCTTATTTCTCATCAGAACTTGGGGGTGGGAGAGTGGGATAGGTGTAGTCACAGTGGAGATGCAGGAGGTCCCAGCAGCTAATCCCATCTCATCACCCTCACTCGCCCAGTACAGCCCTTCAATTTTGTAGAAATTATTATCACGGCCACCAAGATGCACATACCCGCACACTCCCCTCCTCTGATGTCTGTGAAACAGACTCCTAAGTCCAGCTCAAACTATACAAAAATAAAACCCTTTAAAACGCTGTCCTCAAATGCAATCAGTGTATCCTAATTTTTTGTACCCTCACAGAATCCCAAACAATTTAAAAAAAAATGCTTTCCTCCTCTAAGCATCCACATTGGATTCAGGAATAGGGGCTAAGGATAAATTGAAATTTGGGATTTGAGTAACTAATTCCAGGACTGAAAAGGTAACATCAGTATCCTATTTCATTGAGCAACGTAACCACCCATACCTAGGAAAGAAATGAATTCTCTCCTGTGAACGAGGAATTTGAGAAGAATTGTTTAATTTTCAGTAACTCTTGTTTTATTCACTTTGAGGCGTATGGGTGGTCTTCCTGTAACACAAATAAAGAGACAACACTGCTGGGGTGCAGCTGATTTTGTAGACGCCCAGAAGCCTAGATTCTGGACTAGAAGGCTGGCCCCAGGTGCTGACCGCTAGAGGGTACAGGCTGAATTTCTCAGTCACGGCCCTTCACTCCCATGTTCCTAAGAAAGCTTGGCACTGTTTATGCTGTGAGATAAAGTTCCGAACTGAGTTCTAATCCATTTATGGATGAATTTGAATGTCTTCATCGAGGCCACTTGCTCCCAAGGCTGGGGTTCCCTTGGACCTTTCCCTCCCTGGCCAAACACCCCTAGGAGGCCATAGCTATTGCTTAGAAGCTGTATTAACTCGCTCAGGTCACCAGGCTGCCATTGGGTCCCTGAGGCCAGGGACAGCTATGCTCACTCTCGTTAGTAACTAACACTAGAACCTTTGCTGGGGCTTAAATAATTAGAGCCACTTAATAAAATGGGGCCAATTAACGTCTAGTTTATGACCAAGAAATAATTCCACCATGTGGCAAGACTCTGTTTCAGCAGAAGACTAGTGTTGGTTACATCCCAGATCAGATAAGAATAAGCACCTGACTTTGTGTGAGCTCAGGGACCCTCACTCAGCCTCCTCGGCACCCCCAGACCTGAAAACCTCAGCCCCCAAAGTGTATCCTTCATCCTGAAACATTGCTCCCGAAAACATTTCCAGGGAGGTCCCTCCTCCAGCCCAGTTTGGACTCCAGCTCCCTAGGGATGACCAGGGAAGCCCATGGCTATATAGTCTTGTACAAAGTGCACCACAGATTTTAGGGACTTGGAGGCAGGCAGGAAGGCAACCCTGATATGGGTCACCATGTTGTCTGGAGCATCACACTCCTGGCTGCAGCCTTTCTCCTAGCGCAGCACCTGCTTTGCCCACACAGCACCTGCTCCACCCACAGTCACCTGCTCCACCCCCAGTCACTTACTCCACCCCCAGAGCACTTGCTCCGCCCCCACAGCACCTGCTCCACCCCCCACAGCACCTGCAGGAAAATGGCTTCCCAAGAGTCTCCCACCTGCTCACTCTGAGCCACAGTTAAAAGCATTCACCCTGGGGGGTGGTTTGCAGGTCACCACATACATGATCCCCCAGTCTGTGGGGCAGGTCGCAGCAGCAACATGCAATGCAGCAATCTCACCCGTCCCCAGAAGGCTGGCTTTCCCCTCAGTCTTCCCTGGTAACAGGAGGCAGCTGGAACAGCCACTCTCCAGCCTCTACGGTATCTCCAGACCCTGCTCTTAGCCTCACGTTGCCCGTGTCCACATAACAGAGATGGGCCAGGAATCGTTCTAGTGAAGAGAGGACAGAGATGAAAAAGGCCTGGTCCTCCTCAAGAAAATAGTAGCTGGGTCAAATCAGGTGCCCAGACATTTCCAGCATAAGGCAGCCACCGAGGATCTGTGCCACGAGAAGAAGGGATGATGGTTCAGAGGGAGGGAAGTTTATAGGGAGGGAGGATTCAGGGAAGGCTTCACTGAGGAGGTGCCTTTTGTGAAGGCTGTTGAATGACTTAAAGTAGGACAGACAAGAAAAGATGAAGGAGAGACACACAGCAGAGGCAGAAAGAACACAGATGGCCAGTGGGCAGTAAAGCAGGAGTCAAGGGTAGGACAGACCCAGGAGATAAAATGGATCCTCTCTGATTGATTGCCTTGTAAGATGAGTCAGTGGGAAGAGGCCTGGGTGGCATCCAAGTCCCTGGCTGGGACAGCAGGGTAAACGGTGCCAGCATGTTCACTAAATGGCTAAGCTGAGTTTGGCACATTTAGTCTAAGAAGCAAGTGGGGCCACGAATGGATGTTTAGTAAAAAGTTTTGGAAGTGCATCTGGAGGTGCGCCAGAGACACAGGATTGGCGGTCCCAGGCACAGAATTGATGTTGCGATGAAAACATAACCTCAGAGAGGAAGCAGCTGGATCACTCTGACAGAGTCAGGAGAAGAGCACAGACCCTGCACACGAATTTGGGGGCTGGGGCGGTGGCAGGTGCACCGTGGGCGGCCGGAGGGAGTGGCGATCAGGGTGGCAGGTGAGGGACACATGAATGTGGGGGCGTGGGCGGTGACAAGCGCACCGTGAGGACCCTGACAGGGGGCAGCCGGAGAGGCAGCTGTCAGGGAGGCGGGGGAGGCACGCATGAGGGCTGAGGGCTTCCTTCCTAGAGGTGGACGCACCTGCCATTGCTCAGTTCCCCATCCCCACACCTGGGACCTACAAGTCACTCAATAGGTCAGCAGATGAACAGATGGAAGGAGAGGATGGGAGGGGTTAGCAATGGAGGGCTGACCCTGGGAAATGTGAAGCAACCTCAGGGCAAGTGGCGTGGGTCAGAGCGGGTCTTCATGGGTTCATCCAAGAAAACCCGACCTTGGTGTGGCCTTCCCCTTCTCATGGCTCCTCTTGCAGACAGGGGAGATGAACTCTGCTTCAGGTAAGGAGAAGTCTGAGGTCTCAGTCATTTGCCTCTGGGGAGCTTGCAGTGCTGTGAACCACTGTGGCAGCAGGGTGCGGGGAGCTGCAAATTCAGCTCATTTAGGGCAGAGTCAGCCCCCCACAGGGGACTGAGCGGTCTCCAGAGCTCTCCTCAGCCTCTGATAAAGTCTGATACTCCAACAGCAACCATTTTATTCTATTATCAGATGGCAGCTATTAAAAATGAAAATCCCTACAAGAAAATTCACCTTTTTTTAACCTGTCATCCTTACACCTTAATGTTAATATAGACCCTAAGAAGAAAATGTAAGATTTGAGACAGACCTGAAGGGGCCCTGGACCTTTTCTGGAAAGAAGAAAAGGTCACCAGGTAGGAAAAAAAGCAAAGCACATGAAAGAAAGAGCTTAGAAGCACAAATTCCCAACTTACAAGTTTTGCCTGAGGGTTTTGTCCAAAAAAAAAATCTGTTTAGAGACTTTGCAAATGTGGCATCTTAGTTGTTTGGTGGGCAAGGCTGGACTCAGAGGTCACCAGGCTGAATGCCGGGGAAGAGGCTGTCTGAGATGTTTTAGGATCCTGTTAGGACTTTTCTGAGCTCGAAACAATAATTGATTCCCCAGATATGTAGCAGAAGCTGACCACACGTGGTAAAATTATTTCTTGGTCATAAACTGAAAAGTTAATTGGCTTCATTTCTTTAAATAGATTCAATTATTTAAGCAACAATGAATCTTCCAGAGGTCCCTGCAAGGCAGGGAAGCCTGGAAGATGAAGGTTGGGATCATGCCTCTGAACACCTCTGCTGACCACCACCAAGGGGCCTGCAGATTGGAAAGGGATTTATGTGCACTTATAAAATATAAAAACTACCCTCAATGGCACGATTAGATTGGATGCAACCAGCTTATTAAAAATTAACGTGCCCGAGAAATGACGCGCATATCTTCGAAGGAGTTCAGTGTTGTTGAGAACTGTGGGGTTTTCTGACTGTGGAGTGTAAGTGCAGAGCCTCCCTCTTCCCCGCCTCTCAGACAAAACAGCTAAACCACACACCCAGGGCCCTCTTTTCCTCGACTTTTTCCTTGATGACATTCTGTCCCTTCACCAGGGCTCTCTTAGGCTGCAAATGAAAAGGTTAATTCCTAAAGCTGACAGAGGAAAAACAGGGTCATGACCAGATTTGTCCCTAAGCACGGGGGTTCCTTCCATACGTGAGTGGCCCAAAGCCCGAATTCACTCTTTCCACCCTGCTCTTTCTCCTCGACAGCTTTGGCCCTGACTCTGAATGTTAATCAGTCCCGGGAAAAAGTGTCTGTAATTAGCCGAGGATCTGATCCAACCTCCAACCCTATTCCTTCATAAAGGTCGCCTCAAATTGCCCTGACCCCAGAACCCAAGCTTGTTATGCCCTCATTCCTGCATGAATTACCTTTTGAAAGAACATGCTCGAAAGCTGAGTTCAATCATTAACCTTAACCCCAAATTTCACTAAAGCAAAGATATTTAAAACTGAAGGGTTAGGTGGGTTAATTAGGAGCCAATATCCATCTTTTTCTTAAAACAAATGAAGACAAGAGATGAGCTCAAGAACAGATGATCTCGCACCTCCTTGGTAGCGTGGCGGGGAGAGGGGATGCGGTCCGGCTTACAGGTTGGCTGTCTCTCTAGTGAAACCAGGAAAAGAAAGACAGGAACCAGGAATCCCACCATCCCACACTCCGAGGAAAAGGGAAATGATGGAATCAGCTTCTGCAGAAAGGTGTTACCCACTTCCAGAGAGCAACATTTGTGCGGTTGTGGAGCTGTCCAGCAAATCCTGGTGCTGAAAGTATTTAGGTGAAATAGGAAACCAGGTACATCTTGAAACAACAATTCAAGCTGCCATGTTCTTTCTCTAGGGTCCAAAGTAGGTCATGTTGAAAAGTGGGTAATTTGAGACCACATTTTGAAGGAATGCCAGTCTGAGAAAAGGACAAAAGGCCCATTTTAACCTTCCACCCTGAATGCTGTGAATCGTTTTTGGAGGCCAGCACCATTTACTAATGTGCAGCGGGGCTAGGGCATCAGCCCTGAGAAGGCACCAGGAGACAGCTTATAAGGTGACACTCTTGCCAGTACTTAAGTGAACTAAAGTGATAGGAAAATCAGTATCTCTTCATTTCCCCATCAGAGGACCCCTCTCCGGCCTGAGTGTGACACGCCACTGCCAGGGCTGGGTGGAGAGAGTCTTACCTTCATTCGGCCTCACCTGCTATCATGGGGTTTCTCTCCCCAGATGATGACAGGACAACTGTCATTTCACCATTCAGGCAAAGCATTTATCCTCTCCTTGACTTTTCAAAAAAATCACTGAAGTTAAAAGCACAAAACCTAGGGTAAATGTGCAATTAATTAATCTATCTATACTATGTCTTTTTGGAATTAAATTATGAAACGCTTGCCAGTTAAACTATTAACAAGTTACTCTGGAGATAATGAGTTGATTTAAGGTTATTTAATCACTGGCAAAATTACAGTATTTACACTAACGTCTGTTCTGCACTGCTATTCTCCTGTGCAATAAATTGTCAAAAGGTTTTCAAGCCAAGCCCTTTCTGACCTTTTATTTGGATGATTATTTTCACCTGAAATGATGACATTTGTTTAACGAATGGAGTCGTCAGCTCTGGATTGGTTGGGCATCTTTGGAACATTTGTCTGTGTTGATAGGGAAGTCTCAAATGAGGGTGAAAGGACCGCCCTTCCATGCACAGTGTAGCGGAAAAAGGGCAGACGAGTCGTGGAAGCTCAGCCGCTAGCTCCCTTCCTGCCTAGGAAAACCCAGGATAAGACTCAGTTAGCACCAACTCACAGTTCTTTGTGGGACCGTGAGAGCCCTGTTGAGAGGGGGACCTTCCCAGCAGAGAGCCCTGCTGCCCTTTGAGTCCCTGCTACATGGTAAAAACACGTCCAGTGAATGGCCTTTGCATGCCTTTACTCAGCCATTCACCATGGTGAGGGCTTGGGTAGCCGCCCATCTTGTGGGCCGCTGCTGAGCTCTGAATGTGCCTCTAACTTTTGCCCAAGCAAGCCCTACTTTCCCGCAGACAGGCCAGCCAGACTTCAGAGCAGCCAGCATGAAGCAAAGGTCTCGTGTCGTGACCCATCAAAGAGGCTGCATGCATCAGGCCTGGCAGCCCTCTTCCCATTGGCCCTTTGGATACTACTCCCTTCCGGCTGGAGTGTCAATAGCTGACCTTCGTCTAATGACAGAGCAAGACAGAAAACCGTGATCGGCAGCAGGGCTGACCCCGAGGAGAGGCAGGGGCTCTGCGGTGCCCATTAGTGAGGGCCGGCCCTGCTTTCCTTTTAGATGCACACGCGTCCCGCTGGAGAGCAAAAGACAGACGGTCCACGGTCGGGGCTTCAGGACCGGAGAAAGCTGCTCTCCCCCATCCTATGCCTTCCACCGTGGTAGGGAAATATCCTCAGGGTCCAGAGTGAGGGATCTGGCCGGTGAGAGGCGACGGTGGAGAAAGGCTGGCAGACACGGGCTGAAGATTCTGCTGGGAGTTCAGCGCCTCAGTTTCCAGCTCCAGGGCATGTTCTCAGACCGCGGGGCCAAGCCTGCCTGCCTGTGTAGTTTGCCTGTGACTGGGACGACGCCCTTCATTTCTCTCTGGACGTGGCTGCTCGATAGAGGAGGGCCAGGAGCACACAGCCTCCTCGAGGCCTCCTCGGGCCGCTGTGATCCCGCCCACCTCTGCTGGCCACTCGGGGCTGTGCAGTGGCCATTCCCCTCAGGGCAGGCCTTTTCCTCTGTCAGGAGGGCAGCACCCTCAGCTGATTCTCTGGCAGAAGTAAGCTGACCATAGGGGACTGGTAAGCAAGCACAGGTTAGAAGATTCCAGAGCTCCAGCACACGTAGATGTGCTCAAGAAAAGTGGATAAAGTTCCTTTTTCTGGTTCTCTCCTGTCTTTGCTACAGCCAACTTCGGATCTCACAGAGAGACGTCTGCTTCTCCCAGGGCCACAGTCACAGCCACAGCCAGGCCCTCGCCCTGCTCGGCTTCTTCCTAATAGAAGGGAGACCTGCCAGTAAGGTCACTCCCTCTCCACTCCCACCAGCCGTCCTGGGTTGCTCTAAGCTCTCTAAGACCGGGGGAAGGGGAGAGGGAAAGCGGTGAAATAGAAAAATTATCCATTAAAAAAAAAAATAGGTAAATAAAGCTCTGTGCCCAGATAGACAGGCCATAGAGTTCTCAGATCTAACATAAAATGCTGAGATTTGAGATGCTGCTAATTTTCCCCAGGAAAGGACACAGCTCTGGATGCTCCCAAACAAGGATGCCAAATTCATGCTTCCAGGAACCGTGGCCCGTCGGTGGGGTCAGGGAGGGAGCAGGCCTGGCTGTCCTGCAGGGGATGCAGGTGAGATGTCACAAACTTAGAATCTCACGAGACCCGCGGACTGGCCACAAATAGACACTGGGAGAAATGCCGTGATTAAAACACGGCAGCGAAACGCACAGGAGGGCAAATGGATGGCTTTAATCCCACCGCCCTCCTGCTCAACCTTAATAACAGTGTTGCCTTTGCAATATTAGCTCCATTAATTCTCACACACCCCCCCCTTCAATTCGCCTTTGTTTTCACACGCCTGTGCTGTAATTTTCAATTTAATTAGTTGCAGTTGTGTTAGATGGGCAACAGGTCCCGGTTTATCTTTGCAGCTAATACTGCTAATTGTTTATCCAGTCTTCAGTAATATCTCATTAACTTTATAGGCCATCGTTTCCACATCATCTACAGAATTAATTTTCTGCAAATGGAGAGATGTTGGGGCTCAGGCACATTTTCTTTCGGAAACAAAATAAAACTAAACTGAAAAGGAGGAAAAGAAAAACCTGGCAAAGTTTGGAGAAGCAAGTTGTCATTTTCTGCTGTGGAATCCCTCAAGGAAATGTCTACAGATGATCTTCCCTTTAATTTTTTTTTTTTTTTCGTAAAAGAACCCACCCAGGTAATTCATCATTTTTATAACAGCCATTATCCATAAGGCATTTACAAAGGCACAGATGAAAGCCGGGATGAGCATGGGAAATGTTCAGCTGCAACGCAACGCAAGCCCTTCAATTATTTGCTTTATATAATAAAGTTGTTATTCAGATGATTTTTATAGTATCTTTCTTAATTTCTCAGAATGTTTAATAATGTTTCCCCCTCCGCCTTTGGAGGATGGGAAATTTGGAAGACAACAGTGCAAGGTTTAGTTCTAAGGAAACCACGGCAATCCCCTCTGAGAGCCGACGCCCAGGTCACCCCTTTCTCACTTCTCCAGGGTTCACCTGTGAGCAAAGGCGGGGCATGTTTGCCTTTCCCAGACTTCCCCTCCTCACCCCACAACTGGCTTCTTTATGGCCCACACAGTCCCTGGAGTTTAAGACAAAAAGGATCCCTTATGTGCTTTCTCCACTCCCCCACCACCCTTGGACCACATGAATGAACCAACCTTCTTTCTGCATGGAAGACAGCGAGAAATGACCTCTGTTCTCGGTCACAGCACAACAGAGCTTTGCCCAGAGCAGGTCCCTGTAGACCAGCGGGAATGAATGGTCACTGCAGCTGTAGACCCTGTGGACGCCTCCCTTGACAGCCTGGGTGGCGTCAGGGCTGTGATCCTGCTGCAGGCTCTGTCTCTCCCGTTTGGGGGAGTGTGGGGACCTTGCCCACAGCCTGGCTGCCCACCAGGGACACACTCTGCAATGCCCTTGCTGTCGCTCCTACGAAGTCGGGAGTTCTGCTCGTCATCTTTGGACTGAGTTGAGCAGAGACACACTCGCCAGCCAGCAGAGCGGCGAAAGGGAAGCTCGGCCAGCCGCGCTGGCGACAGCAGGAGGCCCAGGTCTGACCACAGCAGAGGTGGGGATGCTGTCAGAGGCATTTGAGGATCAGCGTGCGGTGGTCCCACTGCGAGAGGGAAAATCCATGCAGCAAGGGGGTCCAGAGAGAGGGAGGAGATGATATGTCCTTGGACATGGAGGGATTTTAGGACAGTTAGTGGTTTGGGCTTCCCTTGGCTGATCATTAGCCCTTCAACCTGGGTGAACAGCAGATGGCCAGGTCCTAATGGGTGTCCAGGACAGATCAGGATAACTGAGGCTTCCAACTCAAGTCACATCTGACTTCTGCAGTTATAAGAGGTGCTCGAAGGTGACCACCTAAGAGACATGTTTACCTTTTTTTTTTTTTGCAGCTTTTGGCCTGGGTTTTAAACCCACCACCTCCGGCATGTGGGGCCAGCACCCTATTCCTTTGAGCCACAGGTGCGGCCCACTTTTACCTTTTTTGATGAATATTTGATTCAACAATTGTGCCAAAAAACTTTCAATTGTCAAGAAGAATCCATTTTTCATCACACGTAACAATATGGCACAGAAATGGTCCACCCTTACATTGCGACACAATGAAAGCCAGTGTCCGGAGATGATTTCTCTTCTGACGCTGGTTTAATCCACGCGGAGCCCATTATCCAGCTTCCTTACCCTGCTGATTTCTTTCAGAGGGTCCAATATTGTTGGACTTAATAACATCAACCTGGCTGCTAATTCACATGTAGGTTGAGGTGGATTTACTTTCTCTACAGCTTCCAGCTCACCATTAGCTAATTCTCAAGATTAAAATCACCAGAGCTGAACTTCTCAAGCCATTGCTGGACTGTGCCTTCGTCACGCACCCAAACATTTTGTTGGTATTTTGAGCTGTCCATGCTGTTTCTGTTCCCTGTCTGAACTAAAAAAAACTCACACATTTTTTACTTAACTATAGCTTCACAAAAATTGTGCTTAAAAAAAAGAAAACATCAAAAGGTAATCACAAGCCAAAATGTGTACTGGAAAAAACGAGGATTTCCCTTCACAATAAAAATAAAATGAGAGGTGTCAAAGTGAAGTGTCAGAGGTATCAGCTGTCAGACTTCTTTAGGAAATTGGACATTTCACACTAAACATCCTAGATACGTCCCCTGCTTCCTTGGCCACCTACAAGAGACTGAGCAGTTTCTCAGTCTTGTTTTTTATGACCGGGGCACTTTTGAGGTGCACTGGCCAGGAATTTTGCAGAAGGCCTCTCCATCTGTGGCTGTCTTAGGATTCGCCATGATTACACGGAGGTGAATTTTGGAGAAGAGCACGGGGGAAAATGTCCCTCACGTCATGTCAGAAGGCGCAGAGGCTGATCTGACCCACCACTGGCAACATCCACGTGGACGCTTGGCCATGTGTTATCCTCCACTTTTCTCCTCTGCAAAGTTACTCTCGTGTCCTTCCACACTCTATTTTTTGGAAGTGAGTCCTAAGCCCACCCTCTAGGAGAGGGAAGTTAAGCTCCACTCGTGGAAGGAGGGAAACTATCTGTATTAATTGGGGGGATTGTGTAAGGAAGTTTGTCTTTTCTCTCCCGTGGACTGATTGATTGATGCAATCACTCATCTACACAGCCCAGAGTCCTGCGTAGTTTATTCTTTGGATTATAATCTAATACCGTCTTTTGGTCACTCAGATTGTCCCGGCTTTGGTGGCTCTTACCGGCCAGCTCCTCTGTCCTTTGGACATGCAAATATACATATGAAGCCAGACAGTTGAGCTCTTAAACTCATTCTAGAAAAAGGACAAGTGCTGATTATCACTATGACCACCTTCCGAGTACTCCCCTTGACTATCTGGCGACCACCTTGCTGTTTTCACTTAACTCTGCATCCTGGAGATTGCTTCAGAGCTATTCAGAGAAATACCCCTCACTGCACTTTACAGCTGCAGAAGAGCCGAGGGTCTGACTGTCCCACGGTCCGCTCCGTCCGTCCCTGGTGGTGAACTTTGGACTGTGACTGACAGTGTTGGACTGGATGGGCTTGTGCACACACCTAATCCAGTACATCTTTGGGCTGCATCCTAGCAGTGGATTTCTGGGTTAAAGGGTAATTTTGTCCAATGTCCCTTCCTAGGGGCACTACGATTTTGCATTTCTCTGGGCAGTGTTTCTGCACAGAAGGTCAAAAAGTGTGCTGTCAATGGTTTCTACTCCACCAGTCTGCTGGGAGACGGTGCCTGTGCCGTGCTGGGCACAGCTGGCGACACCTGTGTGAGCTGGGAGGATGTCAAGTGTTGCCCCAAAGTGGTGCTCAGTCTTACATGAAAGGTGGGGGAGGGGCGAGAAGCTCTTTCTGTTCTAATTCATGGTTGGGGAGCTTTGAAGGCTCCCTCCCTTGGTGATCTCTGAATAACCCTGGGACAGCCCAGAGCCCAGCTCAGAGAATGAAACTCAGTGACTGGGCATGACCAATGCACCAAGCATTTCCCCTCTTCAGCCCTCACAGTGACCATGTGAGATGAGCCACTGTCAGCCATTTTTTGGAAGCCGAGACTCAGAGAGGGTGCCTGATGCAACCACAGGTGGTGTCTGGATGCAGCAGGGTTTGACCTCAGGGCCTCCTACTGTTCAGGCACATTGCTCTTTACCAGCAGATCAAGTTGGTATAGGATGTGCGCATTGGATCTCACATCTGCTCACCCGTCCTTTCAGCAAGGCCAGGCTGTGTCTTGCCAGGGCACCCGCCTGCCGACCCGAGCAGCCGCTGGCCGATGCACCCCCTGTAGCCAGGAGTTGCTGTCCCACCCCACCCCCACCCACGGCAGCCTGCAATCTGGAGCTGCTCCCGTTTCTAGGCGGTCAGTTGAGCAGAAGAGGCGTGAGCTTCTCCCTTCTGTCTCGCTGCTTCAGTCCAAGCCTCGGAGTTACAGACAGCACAGATGCACTCCGCTTCCCAAGCCCTGCTCAGCTCTATGGCTAATGAGCTTGTGTTCACGGATGAGACTCCTCTGGTTAAAGAAGGAACAAACACAATTTGCAACAACTTTTCATGGCTTTCTTTCCCCAGCCTCACAAATAATTGCCATGATTCTGGCTGGATGTGAAAGCTGTGGACCTGATTTTGCAGTTAAAGATTGGACAGCTCCTAATTTTTTCCTAAGCTTCTCCAATGTCTGTTCTTACATTGGTCTGACTTTCCTTGTTGGGTTTCTGCTGCCAGATGACTCCGGCGACTTTGTGTGTTAGATGGGGTTTGGAAGTTGAAAGTGACAGAGGAGAATGTTTTCCAGTGAGTGCCTTCCTCAGGGGTCTTCTCAGTCCCAAGATCCTTTTCTAGAAGGGCCGAGCTCCAAGGGGGGGGTAGGTCAGCAAGCGGGAGACCCACGGGACAGCTGACCTTGCAATTCAAGGTCAAAGGCAGATTGCTGGCAGAATTGCTTCATCCTAGGGAGGATGTCCTTTTCTTAAAGCCTCTAACTGGATGAGGTCACAGACATTATGGACAGCCAGCTGCTTCACTCAGATCCTACTTATTTAAGGGCTAATCCCATCCAAGTTACCTTTACAGAAACACCTAGAATAGTGCTTGGCAAAATAGTCAGGTACTGTGGCCTAGCCACGCCCAGATATAAAATTGACCATCACGGGGACCTTCTCCACAACCTGCTGAGACGTGATTCCCAGGCCACAGAGGGGAAGCCAGAGCAGCAGGATGTACACTGTGCTGCCTCCCTGGGCCGGCCACTGAGGGTCTCAGATTGCTGGCCCAGGATCACTGGCGGCCACTGAGGGTCTCAGATTGCTTCCCCTGGGATTGCAAGCGTGTTTCCTGCTTGGAATCCCCCACCCCCTGTGAGCAGGGGGCAAACTCGGGTCTTTTGTGACCTCCATGAACTGAGGCCTGTAGCATCTGCTGCTGAATGTTGATCTCCTACAGGGACTGTGAGATGGGCAGACCCCCCCCAGGACAGCTGGGACCCATCCCTTCTCCCTGCCCCTGCTCCCTGCCGAGGGCGAGGGCGTTAACAGTCATGGGATGCCATCAGGATGGCTTGGTTTCAAATGCCCTTTTGTTTGCCTGCTCCCTCCCCATCTGGGCAGCCAGATCCATAATGAGAGGCTGAGAGGCTGAGAGGCACAGGATATCGGCCCACCAGGAGGGGTGACCTTTCACCTCGACTTAGCCAGTCAAAATGAAAAAGATTGACTCCACAAAGAGGGTGTTTTGCAAACTTCCCACTGAATATTGGATTTATCATAACCTTTAGACCGGAGATTGGCTTTTGCTAACTAGCAAATTCGTGAGCTCAAAGGTGATTTTTAAAAATAGCTTCTGGGTATGCAGTGTGCTAATAAAAGCATTAGAAGGTCCGGTGGAGCTGGTCATTTAACATTCAGCCTCAGCCCACAGCCCCTATCTGGAAAACGCTTTCCAGACACCCGCTTTCCACTGGTGCTTACAAATTTTATAGCAATTGCTGTGGAGCTGCCTTGAGTCCTGCGCTCAGGATTTAAATCCTCACCTTTTCACCTGCCTTTTGTGGTTCCCTGTGTGCACACGGCTCTCCCAGGCAGCCACTGTAGGGAGAGACCAAGAGCAGACGCACTTGCAGGTTGATTTCTAAACCACCAGAAGCTCGGACCCTCGCACAGGCTTCCACACGGCTGTGCCTCTCCCACGGACTCCTCACACCTTTGGAAGAGCCGTATTTCCCCACTATGAAAGAATGATTTGCATCGTCCTTAAACACCTAACAAAGAACACCTGTTGAGACATAACATGCGCTAGTTTAGAAGACATTCTGTCTGCTCAGTCCCCTGAGCTCCTGAACGTGCCTTTGCAGGTGGCTCGGGACCCCAAGCTACGTGGTCCAGGGCTGCCAACCAACCACCTGCAAGGACGTCACAGGTATCTGGGCCTGGGGGTTACAGGAAGGGGGCCTGTGGCCTGTCGCTCCACAATGCAGATCACACGGCTGTGGGTTGTCATGGACCTTTGAGCATCGGGACTCAGTGTATCTCTGTTGACGCATATGAAACCATTATGTCTTCAGAAGTCGCAGAGCTTGGGAAGGAAGACACCAGCTGCCACCTCTGTGGCTTGGCATCGAGGGGACAGCCGATCGGCTCGCGAGGGGCCTGTCTTCCCGTTTCATCCTGAGTGTGTCTGGGCTGGCAGGCAGATGTTTCCCACGGCCTAATGTTTTTCCGGATTCTTTTCCCTGCTGTTCCTTCTCCTTCAGGCTTTCTCAGCCCCAGGACTGGGGACCCTTCTGTATCGAGGAATCCTTGCTGGAGCTCAGGGTCCAGCCATGCTCATGTGGCAGCTTCCTGAGGCCAGGAGATAAGGGCACCAATGCCAATGAACACTAAAGGTCGGGAGGGGGGAGGGTGGCAGTGGCAGGACTCAGGCAACTGCCAGGCACAGCGGGCCAGACGCCTGCTCTGGCTCCGGTTGGGCGGCCAGGACAGAGCAGCTTTGCAGGCTCAAGTCTGACGCTTTATTGGAGGGTTTATTGGAGGGAGGATCCAGATCAGAGCAGAGCCTTCCTCTGAGATCTCAGGTGGGAGCTGTGTCCCCACTATGGAGACATACTCTAAGGCTTGGGACCCTTGGACTCTCCTGAGAATGCCTCTCTGCCTCCGTGAGAAAACTGACTCCTGTTCTATCCCTCCAGCAGTGTCCCCTTGTCCCCAAGGATCTGTCATCAATCAGCTTCACAGAGGCAGATTCCTGAGCTTGGCCCGTGGAGGAGGCTGGCTTTATTGCCTGCCTGAAGGCTGGCCTTGGTGGAGCTGATGAGCCAAGGTGACTTTGATTGGCAACACTTTAATCATATTTCACAGCCTCCCAGAGACCTCATCTTGCTCTGATTAAGAGGGAACCTGCATTTATTCTGGCCCCCCTGCATTCCCTACACCCTGTTCTCTACACTCCCACACCCAAAGGGCTTAAGAAATATTCCTTACAATCCAAGCAACTTTAGAGAGGAAAGGAAAAGGCAGGTGGTGCCTTTGAGTCACCTCTGCCCAATGGGCGCAGAGAGCCGGCCCCAGCTTTCTGGGCTGTGGAAATGAGAGCTGGGGCATCAACAGAGACACCGGGCCAGACATCAAGGAGGTGCTGAGCGTGTGGTGCCGGCCGAGGCGGGAAGACAGGCCTGCGTGGCAGAGGGTGTGCATGCCCGGGACGGCACCGCCCAGGCTGTGTGCACGCTGGAGCTGCAGGCCTGCTGACATATCAATCAGGAGGCACTCGGGCTCCCAGGCTGTGGAATGAGGAGACGAGATGTTTGCAGAGGGCTGGGGGCTTCGGCAACCAGCGGTTTGCTTATTAAACAAGAAGCAAGAGCTGCTGTTCTCTCCAAGACGGCAAGCCGGAAGGGCACTCGTTCATGGATTTTTTCACTTTCTGTTACCACATAGCCCTGATCTCAGCTGCTGATCAGGTTTAAAGCACTCAGCTTTCGGGCTCACTCCATAGTCAAACGCAGCCAGCCTGACTCAAGTGTGACAGGGAAGCTGGGCCCACAGTGACACTGGGGAGAGAGGACACCTGTGCCACGCAGGCTCTTGGGTCCATGGCCACGCCCTTCACATCCACTCTCAAGATGAGGTGGGCAGGACAGGGCAGCCCACCTAAGACCCCAGCTGGGCACCTGCTTCCTCGTCACAGGACCCCTCCCAGCTGGGCAGGGTTTCGCTTCTCATTTTCCATCTCGTCCTTCAGTCTGACTTGATGGAGCACACAACAGATGCTCCTGGACCGTGGTCTTCTTTATGCCCAGCGGCCCCTCCACACCATCAGTCCCCAGGCGTCTTCTTTATTCTTTTGACGGCTGCACATTACTCCACCCTGTGGGCGCACCAGAGCTCATTCAGCCCATCCTCTGTGTGGGCATGGAGGTTATTTCTGCTATGTTTGCAATTATAAACAATCTGATAATAAAAATTCATGAGCATATTTATTTTTACATTGTTGGGGGGTAACTCCGGGGTGTGTTTCTAGAAGGCGGATTTCAGCTCCAAGGTAAACTGCACTTGCCTTTTGTTACCTGCTACCACCTTCATATTCAGAAGGGTTGAGCCGTGTTCTGCTTCATCCCCGCAGCTGGTGCCCAGTGGCAGACTTGGGGCTAGAATCTATAAAACGTAACAACTGAAATATGTGAAAGTTGCAGCCCCAACTTAATGACTGCTTTTCTCAAATATGGGAGTTTGCTGATCTTCTGTGCTTCCTGAGGACGGCAGTGCTAACAGCAAAGCGGTGGGCAGGGACCTCTGTTTGCAATGTCTGTTTTCTTATCACTGTGGCTGGAGGATAAGCCATGGAAATTAGTAGCCTTGCCCATTTTGCAGGCTGAAACACATTCCTCAGGAAGCCTGCCCCAAAGACACGGGCGCTGATTGCTGAGATAGGAGACAGGTGCTTTCCCTTGACTTTGGCCTTGAAGGTGCTGCTGTCTTACCACATGTGACCCAAACCAAGTGTCACACCAACCGACAAGGAGCTGCAAGGGATTCTCCTCTGCGGGAGATGCTTCAACACATCCCCGCCAGTCGGCATGTGCACGGATTCCTGGTCTGCGCATTTGCCGACCCTCTACAGATTATCTGGGATTCCAACATCAACTCCAGGTGATATTTTCACAGAGTGGTGAAAAATTCGAATCACCCAATGTGCGTGTAGTTCCCAGCCGAGGCTGACAAAACAGCATCTGCCCCTGGTCTCGGCTCTCAGACTGTAACAAGAGCCTTTCTGAAGCCTATTCAGTCACATTTCTTGCACTTCAGGGCTGTTTTGTGGGTGGCTCTGCTGTTTCAGGAGGCCCTGCACATGGGGCGGGGGCCCTACCTAGAGTCTGTGGCACGAGGAGGCTGAGGGCCTGCTCAGGAGTGAATTTCAGTGCTGCTGGCCACAGGCCACATGTTCAATGTTAATGAAGCCACGGTGTTTATTAAACCAGGTGTTTTTAAGGAGAAACACATAAGACAATGTTATGCTTTGATGCTTTGATTGGTTGATGAAAATGTTAAGAGCAAAGGTTGCCGGGAGCCTGGCCCCATGCTCCCTGGAGGAGCCATGGTACACGGTCTGCTATTTGGTGTCTGTGCTATTAGAACAAAAATACTAGAATAACAAGAAATAACCGTGGTGTCAACGTTGCCCTCACCTTTGGTCTTTCTGTGCAGGATGACTAGCAATCAGCTGGCCCCAGACCCTGAGCTGGACAACCTCTCTGTCCAGCCCATTTTGGTGACCACCCTGGCTTCCAGGGGACGGATTCCGGCATCAGCTGAGGTGATGGATGTGTCTGTGTCTCAACAGAACTTCACTTACAAAAATGAACAGCTGGTTCCTGTGTCACATTCTGCCAGCCTCTGGCCAAAGGCACAAACCCAAATGAATTTGAGAGTTCTTGGGACCGTCCTTTGGGAGAGAACTCCTGAAGGAGGTGGGGACCGTGCTGATTCTTTTTTTTTTTTTTTTTTTTTTTTTGAGACAGAGCCTCAGGCTGTCGCCCTGGGTAGAGTGTCGTGGCATCACAGCTCACAGCAACCTCCAATTCCTGGGCTCAAGCGAGTCTCCTGCCTCTGCCTCCCAAGTAGCTGAGACTACAGGCGCCCGCCACAACGCCCAGCTATTTTTGTTTGGGTTGCAGCCGTCATTGTTGGTTGTCG
>CAUYON010143523.1:0-29095 GCA_963573935.1 Arctocebus calabarensis | reverse complement strand
TGAGACAGAGCCTCAAGCTGTCACCCTGGATAGAGTGCTGTGGCATCACAGCTCACAGCAACCTCCAATTCCTGGGCTCAAGCAAGTCTCCTGCCTCCGCCTCCCAAGTAGCTGGGACCACAGGCACCTGCCACAACGCCCAGCCATTTTTTGGTTGCAGCCACCATTGTTGTTTGGCAGGTCCAGGCTGGATTCGAACCGCTAGCTCAGGTGTACATGGCTGGCGCCTTAGCCCGCTGAGCCACAGGCGCCGAGCCTGTGTCATTTTTTAATCCAAAATTTCTACAGGATTTCATCGCGTGGAAGATTTGTCCTTGAATGTCTCTTCTCTGGACTTTCATATATTTGTTTGTTCTTTCTCTTCTGATCACTGTTTTTCTGCCTCACTGTCTCCTATGCTTAAGCTCCAAATGCTGTGACAAAGCCTGTATCTTGGGATCTATTTTGTTTCCAAGACATGGGATCCTTCCAGCCCCTGGACTGGGAGGAGGCAGCAGAGGGGGAAGGGTGTCCTCTCCCACCACCTGCCAACCCTTGTGGTGCCCGGTCCTAGGGAGGAGGCAAAGACAGGGATGGTGCAGGCACACTGGTAGGGAGCTGTGGAGGTGTGATTGCAACTTGGCAAAATCCAAGTTTGCAGTTCGTGGAAGGATTCACCTTCAAGGTCAGAGAAAGCAGGCCTCCCAGCCTCTCCATGCCACTCAAGTTGTAATGAAACCCCATAATCCCATTTCCTGAACATCTTGGTGAGCCTTTATTGCAGTGATGTGTGAGAGTGACCCAGGCCCTTCTTGGAAGCCTTGCTCTGAGGAGCCCACAGAGGAGCAAGGAGCCCATGCATTTTTGCATAAAAGATTCTAGGCCCATCGGGTTGTTCCTGGGGGAGCAAGAAGCACTTGGTCAGGAGAGACACTCTGCCAATGCCTGGGGCAGTCGTGACTTGGCTTGTATTCTGCTCCTGAGGGTATCAGTTGGGAATAGCAGAGGAAGCTGGGATGCTGTCTCCCGGGCACATGGGCTGGACTGGGGCACGGGATAGGACCAAGGCGGACAGAGCTAGAAGGGGCCCTGGAGCCAGGTTAGCCTGAGTGGGGAGCAGAGGGACAGCTCTTGGGCTACCACCGGTTGTTCCCCAGACACAGAGCAGGAGAGAGTCAGAAGTGTTAGGAAAGGACGCTTCGCCCCGACTAGGATCACGCCAGGGAGCAATTCTGCAGAGTCTAAAGCCAGGTGGGCATGAAGGAAGGAACTATAGAATTGTGTTAAATGACTTTATCCTTGTTTAAGTACAATTACTTTAACCTGGATTTCTAAGCATGCTTGTCTCTACCCAGCCCTCCCAGGGCTGGGCAGTGACACCAGGTAGAAAGCACAGAAGCAGGAAAGAAGGGGGCCCCTGTGCTGTGTGCAAGAAGGTGGGACTGGTGGGGGACAAGGGTGCTGGGCAGTATGAAGAGGCCTCTGGACTGCTCTGGGCTGACGCTAGGACAGCCTGGAGTATAATTACCACCAGCACCCATCGTCCTGGTTGTCCTGGGCCATGAGGGGCCATGCACAGACATCAAGCCTGAGCACCTTCTGGGTCTGCAGTCTGGAGAGCCCTGCTGAGGTCATTTTGGTCCAGCCTCATTCTGAGAGATGGTTGTCCCATTGGACAGCTCCCTGGGAAATGTGAAGCACATGTAGGAAACACTGGAATATCTGGGCATCCTGTGGCCCAGGTAAGTTGACAAGTAAAACCAAGTGAACCTAGGCAGCCCAGGTGCAAATCCCACCTGCCCATTCAGCAGCTGTGTGACCTTAGTAGCTTACTCACCCTCTCTGTGCCTCTGCACCCTCCTCAGCTGGGAGCCAAGAGGCCTTGCTGTCTGCCACTGTAGGAAGGACCAGTGCACTAACAGAGGCAAAGTGTTGGAGACCCTGGAAGGAGGCTTTGCTGGCTGGGTTTGTTGTTTGTATTATTCTTTTCAGGGCCCCTCTGCACAAGGCATGGGCTGACCCCTCCTCCAAAGGGGCTGTGCCCAGGGTCCTATGTGCCAGGCTGTGTCTTCTTTTTTGTGACCCCTGACTCTTGACACATGGAGCTGGTGAAACAGTGACTCTAGGCCATCTGTCTCAGCAGCCCTAGGCCCCAGGGCCCACTGGCAGGGCCAAGATCTGTGGCTCTCATACCTGTCAACTGACCATAGAACACAGCTCCGTTGTACGTGGGCAGGGGGGATGGACTCCTGGCCTCACCCCGGCTCCCTGGGGTGCTGGGCCAGCCTGGCCTTGCTACACCCAGTGGCCAACTCAGTCCCTGGACTCAAGAGGCTGCCCCAGGCAACTCCACGTCCCAAGGAGGGGCTAGGACAGGAGGAGATGTGGGCGGCAGGTGACCTTATTTTTACCTCTCTGGTCTCCAGAACAAGGCTCCTATAGCCAGTCCTGGGCTGAAGGGAGCCCAGGGGCAGAGGGCACTGAGATGCACACAGCTGAGCCCTGGCTGGATGGCTCCACCAAGCTCATCCCCTTCCTCCTCTGAGGGCTCCACTTCTGTTAAAATGGCCCAAGGTACTGGCTGCTATTTGGGGGACCCTGGCCAGATTCTCCTCTGACCAGGGTCCAGAGGGAGATCCTTGGCAGAGGGGCAGTTTGGCGGCCCCCTGCGAGTGCCCACTGCCGTGTTGCACAGCTGGGCAGTGGACCCTGAGGTTGCAACGTGTGTTCTTAAGGACTCCTCCAGGAGCAGAGCGGTCACCTCTGCAGGCCTGGCAGGACCACAGGGAAGAGCTTAGGGCTCAGAGTCACCAACTGCATGCCAGGCCGTTAGCGTCCCCCCAGCCTCTGCCTGCACCTCAGGCTGGACAAACCCAGGAGCTGTGTTCCTTCGGGGTGTGGCACTGGGCCTTGCTGAGCTCTCCTGGGTCAAGCAGGAGAGATGCCAGGGAGAAGGGAGGCTGGAGGGGGCACTGAGGGGTAGAGACAAAGGAGGGGAGGCCGGACAGTGTCCTCAGGAGCCTCTGGCAGTGACTTCTCTCCCAAAATCAAGGCCTTGCTGAGGTGAGGGGATCCCCTCCAGGGGACAGAGAAAGGGCTCCTATACCCTCCTGTCCTCAAACCTACACGCAGGGACAGGTACTTGGATTGGCGATAAATGCCCTCTACTTGCCAGGTCTCTCCCTCCTCTCTGGAGACCGATCCTCCCTGCCTGTCCTGAGATGCCCCTCGAGCAGCCGCTCCTCCCCACCTCAAATGGCCCCACACAGCTGATGACGACATGGCCTGGACCTTCAGATCCGATGCCCCTGGGGTCCCTGCTGGCTTCCTGTACGCCATGTGCTGTGCAAACACCACGTCCCCACCTGGTTCTCAGGCTGCTCAACGCCAGCCAAGGCACCACCCAGGGTGCCTTGACCAGGGGCAGCTGTGGGATGTGGCAAGGTGGCAGTTGGGGAGACTGAGGTGGGAGGGGCCCGGGAAAGGATCTGGCCTGCTTGGGCCCCCACCTCTGCTTCCCTATCAGCAATGATCCTGCCATCCTACCTGGGAGAGGAGCGAGACTTCAGTCCAGGCCCACAGGAGTCCTGTGTTTGGCTCTCGCTTTTTAACTTCATGCTCCCAGGTAGCCACAGACCGGCCACTTGTCCATTTGCCTCCTAACCCAGATAGGCAGTGGGCTGCTAGACACAGAAACCTGAGTAGAAGCGCCAGGCAAGGGGGTGATCCCTGAGGGTCCCCCTGAGGTGTGCTGATGGCCTTTGGGACAGAGGCTGGGCCCACAGCACAGCAGGTGAGCTGCTCTTCTGGAGTGGGTATCTGGTCACCCCCAGAAGCCCAGGTCTGCACCCTGTTTCAGCTGTGGACAGTGAGACTCTTATGGTGGGTCCAAGGGTGGGACAGGCCTCGGCCCTAGCAGACCCTTGGGTCCTGTCCCCACTGCCTCCAAGCACCACCCCTCATTCCCCCGCCCCTGGTGAGTGCATGTGAAGAGTGCCCCTAGCTGCAGTCTCTGTCAGGATGGGTGTGGGGGGGTCTGGGGAGACCACATCAGGCTCGGCCTCCAAAGCTGGGGCTTCCTAGGTCTGGTCAGGAATGGTCAGCTACAGGGGAAGTGGTGAGTGGGTGTGCCTGGGCCAGTGGCCGCAGTGTGGCGGACGGCACTGAGCCACTGTCAGATAGGAAGTTGGGCGTGGCCAGACCCACAGGCTGGAACTGGGCTGAGTCAGGCCAGAGTACACACACTGGCCCAGCACGCGCCCGGAGCCCGGCAGGCCACTTCCTGTCCCCTCCTGTGGCTTGGCAATTCTGTGGCCACGTCTGAGGGGAGGCCTGACCCTCCCCACCCGTCCCCCAAGAGCCTGACCCTCCCCGTCTTCCTTTCTGGGCCCCCTCAGCTATCTCAAAGTACAAAGGGGATTTGGGGCTTAAGGCTTTGCTCCCCTGAGGAGCAAAGGAATTGAGCCTTGGAGCCTCAGACCACTCATTTTCCCTCTTGGCACCTTTGAATCTCCATCTTCAGAATGTGGTGAGACCTGCCCCCCACCCCCCATAACAATCACATCAAGACCAGACAGAACATACAGAAGGGCCTGGGAGCTTTGCAGTCTGTCGGCATAGCAGCCCTGCTGGGAAAGCCCCTGGTCCCAGCTCATGCCCAGGTGTGTGCCGAGGCCCTCTGCAGAGGCCACTGCTCCCATGGGTGCTGCTCACACTGCCCAAATTGAGCCCTAAGCAGTTGTCCAGCCTGGGGACAGCAGCCTGGCACGTTCCTGGTCCCTCGTGGTGGTGTCTGTTTTCAGGGAGGGCAGCAGGTGCTGGGCGGGGGCATATGCTGGTCTCCAGGGAATGACTCAGGAGTCTGGCAGTTTCCTCTCAGCGAGGTCCTTGTGGACACTGGCCTTAGCAAGCTTCTGGAATGCATGTGGTGTTGACGTGCTGGCTGCTGCCTTTCCTTGGGACTTGCTGACCTCTCTGCCAGGTGTGCAGAGAGCCAAGCCGGCTTATGTGGCTTCATCCTTGAGCTCATCTGTGATTTCAGAGCGTTTCTCCCCCTCAGCCATGAACAGGAATCTGGTTTAGGCAGGTGTATTGGTGCAGGGACGTCGGTGCCGGAGGCTGACTGCAAACTCCTGTTTTTCTGGCCCTGCCAATCCATAGAGTACCCAAGTCTCATCTGCCCTCCCCGGGCCCCTTGCCTGCCTCCCCTCCAGCACAGCTGGGCCCAGCCCTGTCACACTGGGCGGTGGGTGAGGAAGCTGTGTTGGTGCTGTGGGTTCTGGGGATGGGCTCACACTCACCTCCGTAGGCACTTTCCCAGGGCCCCTGTGGGCCTGTGACTTCATCTCCCCTGCTCAGAGCATGCCCTTGTTCACAAACTGAGGCTGAGAGAATAATGTGGCTAGCTGAGGTCTCACCATTAGCAGCAGGGCTGGGCCCATTTCCTTAGCTCTGTGTGGTCCCCAGACCTCTGCAGAACGACAGGGAGGAATTTGTGCAGGGGGCATGAGATGCCAGCCCAGGAGTCTGGTGAGTGTTCTCAGGGACACAGGGTCAGCCTGGCAGGGGCCAAGCAGGATGGAACAGGACCTATGTTCCCCTAACTGCCTCATCTCTGGGCAGCACCACATGGGACCTGTTGGTCCCCCCATGTAGGGGGACTTTTGTGGTCCAGATGGGAAAGGGAAGCTGAAGCACCTGCTCAGGCCTGTACAGGGTGGGGCCCCGCCAGATTGGAGCTGACTCCCATCCTAACTCACCCCTTCCCCTCCTTAGCTCCCAGGCAGCTGTGCACCTTGGCAGGGCAGGAGGAATAGAGGGACTCTGAGGAAGGAGACCAAATGTGCCTGTGGTCAGTTGGAGAGTGGTCAAGCAGTGGCTCTTGGGTATTGGGGGCCCCTACTGTGGACTGTCTCCAGGTGCTGCCACGTGGGTGTCTTGGCAGTGGCAAATAGCAGTTGCTACAGGACGCTCTGGGCCGCTGACAGTGCCCAGGGACCCTGTGTGCCCATCATCACCAGACACAGTAACATGCAGAGGTCTGGAGCCTTAGAAGGGCACCCGGGAGGGCGTCCATCTCTGCCTTGCCCAGTCAGCCACCACCATGCCCGATGAGGTCGGGAGCAGCCTCTGCCTAGCTACCACAGGTTAGGCTCTCTGTCCCACTTACTCTAAACCTCTAGGATATTTGTCTCTTTTTTTTTCCTTTTTTCTTGAGACTGAGTCTCACTACGTCGCCTTCATTAGAGTGCTGTAGCATCACAGCTCACAGCAACCTCAAACTCTTGGGCTCACGTAATTCTCTTGCCTCAGCCTCCCAAGTAGCTGGGACTTTAGGTGCCAGCCATAACACCTGGCTATTTTTTTGTTGCAGTTGTCATTGTATGTGCCTAGCTTGGCTGGGTCCAGAGGGGCTGGGGCAGGCAAGGATATCAGCCAGGCTTGTGCTCTGAAGCCAAGACCAGCCATGGACCAAATGAAACACAGGGAGCAAGGAAGGGGTTTCCTTGGTAAAGAGACTGGGTCTTCAAGAAAAGGGGACGGCCTCCTGCAGAGCATTATCCCAAAGCAAAGGCCTAGCTCAGGGGGCCAGGGCAGGCAGGAGAGGCAGCTTCCACCTGCAAGCATCTTCTGCCCACCTCCCAGCCCACTAAGACCATCTTCACTTCCTCCCCAAGGCCCCAGGCTGCTCCCAGCACTACGCACAGCTGCCGGGCCTGTCCCCACCTGCCCCTCCGCCCTCTCTGGGACAGGGGCTCTCCCCTACTCCCACCCCCACCCCAAGTGCCAGCAAACCTCTGAAGGGACCCCCCCCAGGATGCAAAGCCCGGCCCGTGGGCTCCCTGGCATGCTCCACCCTGGGGTGGCCCTGCTCAGAGTCCTGTTCTCTCTGTGGTCTGTGAGTCTCCACCTGAAGTCCAAGTTTGAAGTGTTCCTTTTTCTAAAGGTTTAGTGCCTGCTCTGACATCCTTTCTGAGAGGCCCTATGAGGTCTGGCTTTGGGCAAAGTAATAACCAAGAAGGGCAGCCAGGCTAAGCCAGGAAGAGTGGCCCGGCGGGATTGGCCCAGGATGGTATCAGCTGTGCCAGAGACCAGCAGGAGATAGGGCTGGTGGCCTCCCTGCTGCACTCTGGGCCTTGCTCACTCTGGACAAGGAAGGATGCCCCCTGCTCTGTACCTCAAGTCTACCCAACAGGGGGACAAAGCGTGGTGCTCCCTAAGATAGGACCACGTGGAGATTGGCTCCTGGGGTTACCTGTGACTCTCAGCTTTGAGCAGGCCAACTCCTGGCCACAGCAGCAAACCATGACACCCAGCAGGAGAGCAGGAGGCCATCCTGGTCCCACTTGTAGTGACCAGCAGGAGGGCCCGCAGGTGCTAAGAGAAAGCCTGTGGACCCTTCCGGGAAGGCGGAAGAGAGCTATAGCCTTACACTCAGAGAGGAGGCTATGGACAGCGTGTCCAGGGGGTCCCAGGGCTCCAGAGCCTGCTCAGGGCCTGTTCTGTCTCCTGTTGTGCTCAGGACCTATAGGCCCTCCCCCTGCCAGGCCAGAGCATGGAGGGAGGCCACATATCCCGTGAGCCCCAGTGCTGCCCCTTCCCCAGCCACCACCTCACCCCACCTCTGAGCTGGTCCCACCAGGCCGGTACTACCTGAAGCTTCCGCCTCAGTCCCATGTGTGCAGGTGTGTCCACACACGTGCTGTGCCTTGGACATCCTGTCGAGTGTGGGGTGCTCAGGAGCTCCTTCCTCCCAGGACACGGCAGCGCCCCCTCCTGCACTTGGACTTTACCATCTTCAGGGCTGGGTGAAGCCTCAGCTGACTATGGGCCGGGGACCAGCTGTGCACAGATGAGCTCTGAGTCCCTGGGGGACCCAGCACTGGAAGCAGCACTCCCGGCATTGGGGTCATGGAGACTGATGAGCAACCCCCTTCTCAGCCTCAGTCAGCCCCAGGGCGGGCAGAATCCAGGGCCCAGAGAGTCCTCCTGTCCCTGGGGGCTTCCCTGCAGGCCTGGAAGACATGGGGACACAGCCCTTTGGAGTTGCCCAGTGTGAGGGTCCCCAGGTGGCTGCTGCCTTAGCCAGCAGGACCCACCTCCTCATCCAGCCACCTTCCTTCCCTCCTTCCTGCCGTCCTCCCCTCTTCCCCTGCCCTTCCCATCCATCCTTCCCTCTCTCCCTCCCCTTGTAGGGGCACTCCAGCTGGGGTCATCACTGGTTCCTCAGCCACTCCTGCTCTTTGCACATAACAACCCTGACACGATGCCTTATGGACACCTCGTGTGGCAGAGGGTGCGGGGGTGGGAAACTCAGGGCGAGAGTGGAAATCAGCCCCTAAACTAACTCTGGTCGCCTTTCTGAGGACCTGCCCTGACCTGGAGATTCGGAACAACCCCAAGTCTCTACCCTGGAGCTGTGAGGCAGCCTGTATCTCTGCTGTGTGTGCTGGGACCGGGCAGTGAACAAGTCAGACCTCAGCCACCCCCTCCCGGCAGCCTGCACCTGGCAGAAGGGAGAGAGTTAATGAAGAATAAAGAAATAGAGGTGGGGCGTGGCGTCTCACACCTGTCACAATCCCAGCTCTTTGGGAGGCCAGTGCAGGAGGATCACTCAAGGCTGGGAGTACAGGACCAGCCTGGGCAACAGAGAGAGACCCCCGTCCATACAGAAAATGTAAAAATTAGCTGCACACCCATAGTCCCAGCTATTTGGGAGGCTGAAGCAAGAAGATGCATTGGACCCAGGAGTCTGGGGTTCTGTGAGCTATGATGGTGCCACTGTACTCTAGCCTGGGTGAGACTCTGTCCTAAAAGAAAAGAATAAAGAAGTAGAAAGGAGAGAACTCCAAGTGCTAGGTATTATGCCAGCCCATAGGAGCAGCCGGGTCTTGGGGAAGTGACATTTAAGCTGAATGTGGAATTCAAGAAGGACCCAGCCTCATGGAGATGTGGGCGAGTGCATTCTTGGTAGGGAGAAGGGCCAGTGCACAGGCCCTGCAGTGGAAATGGGCTTGCTGGTATTTGGGGGGAACATAAAGGGGCCATTGTGGCTGGGACAGGGTTTGGGTGTGGGTGGGAACCAGGACTGCTGTGAAGGGCCTGGAAGATTTAACCAAGATCTACCTGCAGAATGAACAAAATAACCCCCTGAGGTGACAGGTGGTGGGGGCACAGCAGGCACCTGTCAGCCACAGGGGATCAGACAGAGGGAGGTGCGTGGTATCTTGAGAGGAGTGAGCAGACCGTGAACCCAGTGAAGACAGCTGTGGCCCTGCCTGTCCGAGTGGGTCACAGGTGTCTGCAGGGCCTGGCATCCTTGCCAGCTTACACCCCTAATTGTCACAGGGCAGCACCCAGTCGGTGTGTATCTGTTCCCTGTCAGCAGCTCTGTGGTTTGAATGCCACCTATGGGATGTCTGAATGTGGGGTGAAGGGACAGAGGGGGGAAGTGGCTGGACAATTGACCAGCCGGAAGGATTTGCGGATGGAAGGAAGAGAAGGAAGATGGATGGGAGGGGGTGGAGAGTCAGTGTGAGGACGGAGGGGTGGAAGCAGGGACGGTGGGATTATAGCACGTGGATGAGTGGGTGATGGCACTCACTGACTGACACGTCCCACCCGTCTGAGAAGAGCAGTGGCCTGGCCAGATGGGGCAGCAGGGGCTGGGGTGTGAGCCAGCCTGAGGCTATGCTGGCCAGAGCCCCTGTCCCTGCCTCAGCAGACTCCAGGGGAGGGGCCATGCTTGTGTCTCTGTCATCACACTGCCTGGGTGGCCCTGTGCTCCCTGTGGATCTGAGGGCAGCTCACCTTGGCTCCCCAGTGCCCGGCAGGAACCCCAGGCTCTCTCCCCAGCAGTGGGCTGGCCAGAGTGGAGGACACATACCCCACTGTCATGTTGTTGGATTAAGCTGACTTTGGCTCCAGGGTAGACATTCCTAGTCCTCAGCTGTGTAGCCCGGCTCCAAACCCCAGCCTCTCTGAGACCAGCTTCCCTGTCTGTGGCAAAGATGATGAGCTGAGCCAGATGCCAGATGACATGACAGTTTTTAGGAAGGGAGAGACTAGCCTGGCCCAGCTGCAGCCTTAGAGTCCCTCACACCAGGCAGGGGGACCCAAGGGGCTCTGGGGCTGTGGGGAAAAGTCCCCAGGACCGCAGACACTCTGGGCCACCCAACCCACTCCTGAAGCCCCACCGAGTCCCTAAGCCACAGCAGGAATAGCCTGCACGTCTGAGGTCCCGCCCAGGAAGGCCATGGAGAAAGGGGGCCTTTGTCCTGGGCCTGGCCAGGAGCCACAGCCCTCCCAAAGTGGCAGTAGGAGCAGCCCGGGAAAACTGGGATAGGAGGAAGAACAGCAAGATCTCTAAGGAGCTTGTCACTGGGGAGGGGACAGATCAGGGTTACGAGCTAGAGCCCTCAATCTGCTGACAACCACCAGGCCATGATTATGTGGCCAGGCCTTCCACCTCCTGAGCCATGATTTTCTTGTCTATGAAACAGGCCGAAAGCTTGCTAGGTTCGGCACTGTCAACTTCAAAGTGTCTGGAAGGGGCTGTGGTCCAAGTCCGTCTTTCTGTTGGGCTGGGGCTGCCACGGGCTGGCGGGAAGGACCTGCCTCTTGCCTAGTGCCAACCTCTGGGCCAGAAGACAAGCCCCCAGCCCCTGAACCAATGGGGACTGTATGTGCTCCCCTCATGGCTTCCCTGGCTGGATCCCAGGGGCTCTTTCCACCAGGAATGTCCTGAATTCCAGGGCCCCTGCTCTTGAGCATGCCGGAGTGCCTGTCCTTGTTAAGGTACATTTGGGTGCCAGCAGCTGAAACTCACCCCAAGCAGGAGGTGGACTTGCCCAGAGGAGCCTGTGATGGGGAGCCTTAGGGGATCCTCGGAGCGGATGGCTACAGGGCCACCTGGTCTCACCAACCTGCATCCTTTGCCTGGAAGGATGGGCCACAGAGAACCCAACCAGGGAGGGAAATCCCAAGGGCCAGCTTGGTCCCTGGGCTGTGGCCAGGGTCCTACAGAACCTGGGGGTAGGAGACAGTTCTCAGAGAATCTGCTCTGCCCTGTGGCAGGCCCCGTTTCCACCAGCACTGGCCCAGCCTGTGACCAAGGCTCCAGTACAGCCCTTCTGCCAGGCCTAGGAAAGCCACCAGCCTGAAGTTGACCCCTGGCCCCTCAGGCCAGCCTCAGCCATCTCAAGAGTCCCCTGAGAGGGGACCTGGGAGTCAGATGGGGCTGCCCCACCAAGTGGCTCTGACTTGCCTCTGCCCCCCCTCCCCAGGACCCCTATAATCTGGCCTCACATGAGGTGTAACCACACGCCCCCCTCCTCCCTCCTTTCAGAAGCCCCCGAGCACCCACACCATGAAGGAGGAGGCCTTTCTCCGCCGCCGCTTCTCTCTCTGCCCGCCTTCCTCCACGCCTCAGAAAGTGGACCCCCGGAAGCTCACCCGGAACCTGCTTCTTGGCGGGGAGAATGAGCTCTGCCCTCTCAGCCCAGGTTAGTGCCAGCCGCATGGGGTGGAACAGCTGGCGGTGTGACCTCACCTGGCCTGTCCCCTCACTGCCCCTTGAGATCAGGGGGATGACATCCTTGCCTGCTTACACCCCCCAATGCTGGGGCTTGTGTGGGTCAGAGGAACAAAAGGTTGACAGCTCCATGGAGGGCCAGGTAAGATGGCTTCTCTGTGTGACCGCAGAGCTGGTGTGGCCCTTCAACCATGGTGGTCAAAGAGGAGGCTCCCACAGCCCAGCCTCAGGGGCCACCGGTCATCCCAAACACAGGCTCCAGGGACAGGTTTCCTGACTGAGTGAACATGAACCAGACAGCCACTTCACCTCTCCAAGCCTCAGTTTACTCATCTGTAAAATGGAGACAGTGTTAGTACTGCTCTCAGCTTCGAAGGGTCCGGGCTCTGGGAGGAAGCAGCTGGGGTCAAGCCTGCTTTCCTGCAGCTTGCAGTTAAAGTGCTGAGCACAGAACGGCGGACCCCCGGCCCCTGCCCTCCCTGTCATCTGACCCTCCTCACCCCACCCACATCTGACTTTTTCCACTGGTGTCTGCTGTCTCCCAGCAAGCCCAGCCCTTCCTTCCAAGGGCCCCTGAGGAATGGGAGGTGGTGGCCAATGCCAGCCTTGGGGCTTCCCCCAGGCTACGCCCATCCCTTCTCCCACTGCCTGCTTTGGGGTGAACCTGAGCCCTCCTTGGCCTGTCCTGGGCCCCTGGGGGAGAGTGGGAGAGTGTCAGGCAGACCATTGCTCAGACTTGGTGGGCTTAGGGCCATCTTAGCTAAAGTCCATCCAATAGACTGGGAAACCGGCCTAGAGCTGAGAGTGAAAGTCACATGGAGGGCCAAGGGCGGAGGGCGAGAACATCACCTGGGTAGGAATCTCCAGCCCAGGCCTGTGTAGTGCTCATGGGAGGGAAGGGGAATGGGTTGGTCCCAGCTGGCAGTCAGATCCAGAGAGGCTTGGTCCAGGCTGAGCAAAGAGCCCAGCTGGGTGAGGGCCTACTCTGGGGAGTAGAGGAGGCCGCAGGCCCCAAGGCTGCACGGGACTATGGACATGGACAGGCTACCAGGGGATCCAGCACTGTCCGCAGGGTGCGCAGAGCAGCCTGAGTCCTCCCAGCTTGGGAGGCAGCACCAAGAGGAGGCCCCGAGAATGAGGAAAGCCCTTCTGTCCACCCCTGGCCTCTGGGCTGTGCCATGGGGCGCTTTGCAGATGGGAAGCAGAGGCTCCTGGGGCTTAGCCTGGGGCAGCAATTCTAGCAACCTTGAGCTATTCCAACCACTTTCTGGGGTTATCAACCCAGCTTTTCTGGTCCTCAGCCCTGCCCAGGGCTCCCAGGGAGGTGGGTCTGCAGAACCTGCCTCTCCCGCTGGTCTCTGGGCATCCCTGCTCTCATCCCCCATGGTGGGTCTCATGGGCAGCTCTTCCCACCTCCCCTGCCTTCAGTAGAGGACCAGGGTGACACCCCAGCGCACATGTGCACACACTCAAACACACCCCGCTGCAGGAAGCAGGCAGAGGCTCCTACAAGGCTTCAGGCCTCCCCTGTGGCCGTCCCCTCTCCCTTTGGCCCAGAAATGCACCTTCTAAACAGATGGAGCCAGAGAAGGGGAGACCATTTCCCTAGGACTAAATCCAGACACCCTGTTGTCCTTCCTCCTCCCTCCCCAGCCGGCATGCCCTGTCCAGGTAGGATGTGGGACCAGGACTGGCCCCCTCCCTACCAAGAGTCCCAGCACTCCAGCAGTCGTTTCAGGCCAGAGGGACACCTGGTCCAGGCACCCTCAACCCACTGTGTGGGTCTGAGCCCCCAAATCATGTTCTGTGTACACTAGAGGACTTGGCCCCACCGACCCCAAATTTCACGCCACACCAGGCCCATGATGCTGGCTTCTTCCCTATGGGTTTTGGAGGCCTGGCCAGAGCTCTACTGGCCTTCCCATGATGATGCTTACTGGCATTTATTACACCCCTCAGGCAGAATCCTGCAGCCCCTGCCACCACCTGCTGGCTTCCCCACCCTCCCAGCTGCCTGCACCACCCGTCCTTGCCACACACATTAGGCAGCCCGGCCCCACCCACCTTGCGAGAGCCTCACCCCACCTGCCCTATTGCAGGGAAGGACATGGAGCCCAATGGCCCGTTGCTGCTGAAGGATGAAGGGCCCCCGACTCCAGGCTTTGCCACAAAGGTGCCACCGGTAAGAGCTCTGCCGTGGGAGGACCAGTGGGCAGGGGCCTGGCTTAGGACATGGCAGGAAATATCTGGGGACAGGGGTGGCAGGGGTGCCAGTCAGGCCTATCTTTTCCACCTGTTCCAGCTGTGCTGCTTCAGGGAGGGTCACTGAACAGGGAATGGGGTCACAAACGCAGGTGTCTAGTTGTGGTGTCATGAAAGTTGCCTTGTTGGTGTCAGGATGTGGCTGCTGGGTGGTGGTCAGGGGCAGAAAATAACAAAAGGAGGCCCCCGGAGGCCCTTTTGCTGTAGGGAGACCCACCAAGACCACTCAGTGCCTGCCATCCTGCCCCTGCCCGTGCCGCCTCTGCCGGGTCCACGCCCTCCCCAGGCGAGCCTGCCGCCACCCTCCCTCCCTGTGGGGCCCCAGTCCAGGGGAGCCATAACCCCCAGATGCTGACCATGGGTGGTGGCCCCAGGTCCCAATGACAAGGCCCTCCCCCACCTTGAGCACCTAATACCTCAGGTGACCTTGAGTGGTGACCTTCCTTCCTGGCCCCTGTTTCCTCACCTGTCAAACGAGGAAGTGGTGTTTGGAGGGTCTGTCCCCGAGTCAGAAGAAAAGGTTGGACCTTTGCTGGATCCCTGGAGGTACCTGCTCTTCCCTCATCCCCCGGTTGCTAGGCCACTGAGGGCAGCAGGCACCCCCCTTACACCCACTCGGTGGTCGACTGATTTATTTACTGGACTGGGTTGTGTTGTGGTGGAATACACAGAATATAAACTTAGCATCTTAACCATTGTCAGGTGCACAGCTCAGCGGCACTAAGCAGAGCCACAGTGCTGTGCGGTGTCACCACCTTCTGTCTCCAGAACTTTCTCATCTTCCCAAACTGAAGCTCTGCCCTGTCAAACAGTAACTCCTCCCACCCCCACAGTCCGCTTTCCGTCTCTGTGAATCTGATGACTCTGGGGGCCTCATGTAGGTGGAATCATAGCATTCGTCCTTTCGTGGCTGGAGTTTTCACTGACCATAACAACATCAGGGTTTCATCTATGATGTGACATGTGTCAGGACTTCCTGACTTTCTAAAGTCTCAGGACAATTCACTGTCTGGAGGGAACATGTTGTGTCTCTCCCACTAGCAGTTGGTGGCCGTCTGGCTTGTCCCCGCCTTTCAGCAGTGGTGAAGATGCCGCTGGGATCACACATGAACTTGAGGATCAGTTTCCACTTCTTGGGGGTATCTCCCGAGGCTGGCCTGGCTGGGTCACAGGTGGTTCTGTGGTAACGTGGAATTCTAACAAATCCCAACTCCTTTCCACAGCTGCGCCTTTTTGCATGATGCCCCTGGGCACCCATCCTCCCTGAGGCTTGTTAACTTCTGTTTGGGGGGTTTTACTTATTATAACCGCTTCATGGGTGGAAGCGGTGTCTCCTTCTGGTTTGGACTTGCGTTTCCCTAGTGACTAAAACATGAAGCGTCTCAATGTGCTGATGGACAGTCTGTGTATCCTCTTGGGAGAAATAATCTATTGAAGTTCACTGCCCATTCTTGGATTGGGCTGTCTGTCTTTTTGTTGCTGAGTTATAAGAGTTCTTCACGTACTCTGAATACTAGGTCTTGACAGATAGACAATTTGCAACTACTTTGTCCCATTCTATATTGTATTTTGAACATTGTATATTGTTCTGAATTGTACTTTCTAAGCAATTTTTATATGTTGCAAAGTTCCTGTCAGACTCCCAAATTCACAGTTCTGGCAGCTTCTCTCATTTCTTGGGGTGCTTCGTTATTGCGCCAGACTTTGATATATAGAGGCACGTAGGAGGGACTAGAGGGCCCTGGCGTGTCTGGACAGGGTGGCCAGTGTGGCTTTTTGGAAGGAGGAATGAACAGGCAGTCCGCAGTGCTGGGCAGGGGCCACAGAGACTGGACACCAAGTGGCCTTGCCTCACTACCCTGGGTCTTGCCTTCCCTCTTCTGTGTTGGCTAAAGCTAGCACAGCCCCGTTCAGCCACATCTGGTGGAGAGCTGGGCAGTGGGGCTGTAGCAACAGGTTTTGGCATGCGTCCGTTTGTTCATTCATTCATTCCAGATGCTTGCTGAGCCCCCATCTGCCAGGGCCGAGCAGGTACTGGGATGTAACTGTCCCCTGGTGGGAGCCTTGGACAACAAAAAGTTGACCACAGGAACAGCTTTGTGGCTATAATTGCAAAAGTCCTGTGTGGCCCAAGGGCAGTGTGTGTGTCACCAGGGCCTGTTGCTGTGAGGTAGGGAAGTGACTCACAGGCCTGAGGAAGGAGCAGGAGCTGCTCAGCTCTAGAGAAGAGCATTCTAAGCTGGGGAACAGCATGTGCTCAGGCAGCAAAGGGCGCCGTGCACAAGAATCCCAGCTCAGGGACTCCCAGGTAGGGACTCGGGGTATCTTGGCTGTCGGCCTGGGCTCCCAGAGGCTGTCTCCTGGCCAGGGTCTGGCGCACAGCTCGTGGCTCCTTTCTGTCACTGTCCTCAGCCCAAGACTGCCTGTGGGGCAGAGCCCCTGCAGGTACAGCTCTTGCACCCCCTTTTTCCTGTGATCCTATGTTTCTCACCTGCCTAAGAGAGTGCCTGGTTCAATCCCAGCTCTATTCCCGGGAGCTGTGTGACTTTGGGCAGGTTTCTGAGCCTCTCTGTGCCATAGTTGCCTCCTCTGCAGAGTGTGGATAACAGTAACCTGAGCCATCATATTTAACATACTTGCAGCTGTACACAATCACAAAACCATGCACACAGCACCACTTGCACCCTCCCTCACAGCCTCTGTGCACTTAGGGACTGTCTGTCTCTCCCTCAAAGGGTCAAGTTGGCTTTGCTTTCTGACCCCCCTGCCTAGAGCCAAAGGTCAGCACACAGTGCTGCCCGGACAACCAGCCACAGAACAGCCCGAGTCCCAGCCCTGCCACTTGCTTGCTGTACAACCCTGGGAAGTTACTTCATCACCCTGTGGCTGGTTTCCTAGTCCACAGAATGGGGCAATCATGGACCCACCTCGTGGGTTGTTGGAAAAATAGGTGAGTGCATCAGGCCAGGCATGTGCACAGGGCCTGGCACACCTGTGCATATAGGGCTGTGACTCTGCTGTCATCATCACGACGGACCGCAAGGCCCCCCAGTTCCCACTACCCCTAGGTGGGGCTCCTTCTGCCCAGAGCAGTGTTCCTGGCCCCGGAGGCCCCAAGCGGCCATAGTGAAAGCCCCAGGATGTCCGGCAGGAGAGCAGGGCCGGTGGCCACACGTGTGTCAGGCTCTGCCACTGAACAGCCTATGTTCCAGATACTCGGTGCTGCAGTTCAACTGTGAAAGTGCCACAGACAACAGAGTGTGTGGATGGTGCGGCCATGTGCCTAGAAAACTCAATTCATGGATGCCAAAAGTTGAATTTCATATGAGTTTCACATCGTACAAAGTACTATTCTTTTGAATTTTTTGCAACCACTTAAAAATGGGGAAGCTATTCTCAGCTTACAGGCTACAGAAGCAAGTAGCAAGCAAGACTCTGGTCATAGCTTGCTGTCCCCCAGCCTATAGATGTAGACATGGCTGTGTGTCCCAGGCCTCAGTTTCCCCATTTATAGGACTGTGGCCCTTGCCAGCTCCAAGAACCAGGGACTGCTGCTCTCTGCCTGTGCAGGCAGCTATGTGCCAGGCCTGGGAGAGAACTGGCACTGACCTCCACATGCAGTTCCTGGTGGTGGGGTGGGCGTCCACCAGCACAGCCTGCACTTATGCCTCGGCCCTGCCCAGAGCTGGACACATGGAAATGGCCAAGAAGACGACACCTGGGGCCGGTGGGGAAGAAACAAAGAGGCAGGGAAACTGTTCCTTTGGGTGGAAGTAATGTGGTCCCCAGAAACCCAGCAGGAAAGCCATGTCACCGTCCCACAGCTTCCACTGAACTCCCCCTCCGCAAGGTGCAGCCCTGGCACTCTGGCCACCCTTACTCGGGCCTCCTGAGTGCCCTCCCCATCAGGACCCGTCCTCCGTACCTATTGGCTCAGCCCTGACACTCAAGGGCCCTCTGTTTCCTTCCTGCCTTGACCACCTGCCTTGTCCCTGTATGAGCTGGGGCAGGCGGGTCCCCATCTTTCTATTGCTATGTGACCAGGGTAGGTTCCCAGGAAGGGGCTCCTTCGGCCACCTTGTTCCTCCATACCCCATGGCACCCCTAGAAGTGCTGGTAGATGGGACAGAGGGTCCTGAGCAGGGTGGCAGGATGGGGGCTTCAATCCCACACCCCCACCCTCTGCTCCCCAGGCTGCACTCCCATGTCCCGTCCCCCACACCTGCATCTTTCCTTTGCAGGCAGAGTACAGGCTGTGCAATGGATCTGACAAAGAGTGTGTGTCACCAACAACCAGGGTCACCAAGAAGGAGGCTCTGAAGGTGGGCCAGGCCTGGGGACGGGGCGCAGCTATGTCATTGAGGAACAGGCAGCTGAGTCAGGGTGCCAATCCCTGCCTGACAAAGGGAAGGGGACGAAGCCTGGGCTGTGCAGTGGGAGGAGCTGGGGGCAGCTGGGGCCTCTGCCCTGATTTGCCCGCTTGGTGCCTGGCCCAGGTGCAGAAGGAGAACTACCGGCAAGAGAAGAAGCGAGCTACTCGGCAGCTGTTGCGTGCACTCACAGACCCTGGAGTGGTCATCATGGCCGACAGCCTGAAGGTAGGACTGCGCTTGACCCGAGGATAGTGTCTGTTGGCTTGTCACTGGAGATCTGGATCCAATTTCTGGGGCTGCCATAACAAATGAGCACAAACCAGAAAGCTCAAAACAACAGAAATGCAGGCTGGGCATGGCAGCTCACTCCTGCAATCCCAGCACTCTGGGAGGCCAAGGCAGGAGGATGCTTAAACTCAGGAATTTGAGACCAGCCTGAGCAAGATGCCACCTCTACTAAAAACAGAAAAACTAGCCAGATGTTGTGGTTGGTGCCTGTAATCCCGGCTACTTAGGAGGCCGAGGCAGGAGGATCGCTTGAGCCCAAGAGTTTGAGGTTGCAGTGAGCTATGATGCCATGGCACTGTACCCAGGGCAATAGAATGAGACTCTATATAGAGAGAATAAAAAACCTAGAAATGTGTTTCCTCTCACCTGTGCCATCTTTCCAGGGATGGCCTCTCCCCATGTGGTCTCTCTGCCTCTCTCCCCTCTCTATATAAGGAGCAGGGCCCCAACAGAGCCATTGTCACTTCACTGCACCTGCAAAGATCCCATTTCCAGGTAGAGTAGGGTCTGCTCAGCTGGGTGAGGCACGAGCAGGGAGGCAGCCTACTTGTGGTGGCCAGATCTGGATCAGAAGGCCTGTGTTCAGTCCCTGAGCCTTGGTTTCCCCTCCATACAATGGAATGACACTGCTAGCCCCATGGCTGCTGGGCAGACCCAGGGCCTGGCCTGAACAGGCTCCTTCCACTTCACACACCAAAATTACGATGAAGAAGTGGTGTGCAAAAGTGAATATATATTTAGAATGAGAAGAAAATGACAGCTGGTTTCAGAATTTATAAAGCTAATGTTGGCAACATCACTGACTCCTCCCAGGATCCAACTTGACTCTCATCAGCATCACCGGTAATCCTCTGCCTGCCTGCTTCGTATTTCTCTGGATTCACCCTAATTTAGGGGCTTTCTCCTGCTGCACAGTGGGCCGGAGTTCTGCTGAGTCCCCGGGACACTGTCTGAGCCATGCCCTGCACACAGTAGGCTGGGACACCAGCCCAGGGCACAGGGGCCAGCGGGGACCTTGATGGTGGTGCCCTCCCCACAGATCCGTGGGACCTTGAAGAGCTGGACCAAGCTATGGTGTGTGCTGAAGCCCGGGGCCCTGCTCATCTACAAGACACCCTCGGGGGGCCAGTGGGTGGGCACCGTGCTGCTGCACTGCTGTGAGCTCATCGAGCGGCCCTCCAAGAAGGACGGCTTCTGCTTTAAGCTGTTTCACCCACTGGACCAGTCCGTCTGGGCTGTGAAGGTGTGTAGGCCAAGGCAGAGGAGAGGGGGAGCAAGGAGAAGTTTTGGGGGAGAGGGCCTAGGGGGAGTGGGCATGGGAGCAGGCTGTCTATCCAGATGGGCTCTCACTGCCACAGTGGGACCCCAGGCACATCTTTTAACTTCCCTGAGCCCCCATGGGGCACACAGCAGGCCCCAGGGAGGGGCGAGTCAGGCCCTTTACTCACCCAATCCGGGAGGGAGCAGGGTGCTGCTTCTGGGGTGGTTGAGGAACCAGTGTCCAGCTGCCTGAGCCCAGACCTCACCCCTCGTAACCAAAGAGGCTGCCCTGGCCAGGACCAGTTGGGGTGGGATGGCCAGGGATAACGCAGGATGCCCAGAGAAACTGCAAAGTTTCTCAGTGCAACTATGCCCCAAATATCGCGTGGAACATTCTTATACTGAAAGGTGTTCATTTTTTCCCTGAGATCCAGATCCATCTGGGCGTCCTGGGTTTGCACTGGCTGATTCTGGCCACCCTAATTTGGGAGGCTCAAGAGCTGGAAGCTGATGGCAGAGCTGCCGGCCAACCATGGGGCAGAGAGCTCCTTGCCCACTCGCCTCTCGCTGCCCACGTCTGCCTGGTCAAGTGCCTGGCCCTGCCCAGGAGAGGTCCTGAGGCCCCGGGAAGGTCCACATGAGTCCAAGTGTGGGTCTACATGGTTCTTCTGGCCTGTCTGTGCACCTGTCCCCCGGTGACACTGAGCCTTTGCTTTCCAGGGTCCCAAAGGCGAGAGTGTGGGTTCCATCACGCAGCCCCTGCCCAGCAGTTACCTGATCTTCAGAGCTGCCTCTGAGTCAGATGGTGAGTCCCTGCTGGCCCCTCTCAAAGAGGGTCAGGGTTGCAGCCCATGTGCAGGTGGTCCCAGTTGAAGCCCTTCTGTTGTCACCCAAGGAAACACCCTGAAGTCACAGGGCAAGCTGGCTTGGAACCAGGCAAGCCCACCACTCACCGTGACCCCTCTCTGAGCCTCAGCTTCCCTAGGGGCAAAATGTGACTGATGACCCTGGTCACCCCAGTGTGAGGAGCATCCAGTGACCATACAAAGCAACCCGGTGCCAATTACTGAGCTCCAAACAACAGCCAGGCACCATTGAACCACTGGGTTCTACTGTTACTGTCCGCATTTGACAGATAGGAAACAGAGGCACGGGCCACCACCTGGTCCCACAGCACCAGGAAGAAGGTGCTAGAGCCTGAGCATGAACTGGAACTTCGCTGACTCCCAAATGCATCTCCCATTTGGCCCACAAGTAGTGTGGTTCCTTCTTAGGGACAGCCCCCTTCTAACAGGGCAGGCCTGGCCCCACATCACCCTCCAGGGGCTTCTCTGGCTCCTGGGGGTGGAGGGGCCCTGCCTAGAGCAGTGGCAGGTTGGATCCCCCGGCATCCTGCCCTGCTGGCCCTGTATCGCACCCTGATGGTGCAGTGTCACACACACACTCCCCTCCCAGCCATCTGAGTCCTCTTCTGTAATGGCCATTCCCCAACTCTGTGCTGAGTCCCATATGGCTGCCATGGAGGGAAGCTCGCGACCTCTGCATTCTAGAGGGAGATGAGCAGTGAGCCATCAGAAAGGCCAGGGCTGTGACCAGGGCGGGTGTCCACAGCCCCTGTGCGTATCAGGGTGGGCTTCTTGGAGGTGGCGGCAGGGGCGTCAAAGAATTCATAATAGTCCAGATGCCTAGTCCTCTGTGGCATCCACAGACACACGTGTCAGGACCTGGGGCCCAATTCAGCAGCCGTATCCTCAGCTGCCCACATGCATCCCGTGAGCCTCACTCCCATGAATGTACAGCCCAGATTGGGCACTCCAGTGAGTAGGGGAGCCACTGTTAGCAGTCACACCTGTTGAGACACTCAGGTGGTGCTTTTCTAACCATGATGGCAGCAAGGTGGGAGCCAAGGGCAGGAGTTCCAGGGGTCTAGCTCTGTTGGCTGCCCCACCTCTGTCCACACAGCCAGGAGCCGCCTCTCCTCTTGGTGTGGGAAGTGCCCCTCCTGCCCACTCTTTTGCCCTAAGCTCTGGGGCCAGCAGGGGCCTCGTGCACGGACTGCACATGCAGGGACCTGTGGGCCAGCTGTCTGTGTGGGAGGCCGGCTCTCAGTCTTCTGGACTTGAGACCTAGAGGGGTCACTTAGTATCCTGGCCCTTGGGAGCAACGTGGCAGCCGAGGTGGATGAAGCTGTGCCGTGAGGATCCTCTGAGGCCCTGGCAGGGCCACCTCCTCCATGGTGACTGACCCCTGTCAGGGCCTGCTCGAAAAGTCCTTGGTCCACACAGGGTTCCTGATTTCTGCTCCCTGTGGACTCCCAGATAGATGGAGTTGGGGAAGGGAGGGGTCTCCCTGGTGGGGTAGAGGGTGGGATCTGTGAGGGCCAGAGTGAGCAGGGTTTTCCTGGTAGCTCCCTGGAAATGGGACCCCGGGACAGGGGTTGGCTCACCCTGTGTCCTCCCCAGGCCGCTGCTGGCTGGATGCCCTGGAGCTGGCACTCCGCTGCTCCAGCCTGCTGCGACTGAGTGCCTGTAAACAGGGCCGCGACGGGGAGCCAGGGTCCTCGCCAGATGCGTCGCCCTCATCGCTCTATGGACTGCCCACCTTGGCTGCTGTCCACCCGGACCAGGACCTATTCCCGTGAGTGGGGCAGGGGTGGCTCTGCCTCCCAGGGTCTCAGGGGGAAGGGGCAGAGGGCAGCCTTAGGCCCCACAGGCTGCAGGCTGGCGGGGTGATTGTTCACTGCTGTGGCCCTGGTTGCCTTGCTGATAAAAGGGGCCAATAGTGTCACAGGCAGGCTGTCAAGAGTCTTAAATACAGGAATGTGCGTGAAGTGCCCAGCCTGCCTGGGCTGCCCGGACCTCAGACCCACGATGCCATCCACCTTCCAGATTGAATGGGGTATCCCTGGAGAACGACGCATTCTCAGATAGGTCCGAGAGAGAGAACCCCGAGGAGTCAGACCCCGAGACCCAGGATCACAGCCGGAAGACTGAGAGCGGGAGCGACCAGTCGGAGACCCCTGGGGCCCCTGGGTACAGAGGGACCACCTATGTGGAGCAGGCCCACGAGGAGCTCGGGGAGGTGAGAGCACCCCACCTGGCACTCCAATCAGTCCCTCACCTCTGCCCCTCATTCCAGATGCAGAGGTAACAATGCCAAGTCCTACAGGGGATTCTCTTTGCCTGCCCCACATTGGCTAGACACTTGGGTGGACATACTCCCTCCTTCCAAGACAGCCTGGGCTCCCTGTGTACCAGCTAGCTAGTGGCCTGGGGTTGTGGGATGGCGCAGAAGTTCACTGCCGTGGGTGCCTCCCGCCAGCTGTAACACGCTGACAGGAGATCAGGGGCTCAGGAGGGGTGGTCAGCTTCTGGGAGGGGCACAGAGGCTGACTGGGCACCTGCATACACCTATCACTGTCCTGAGTGTGGGGGAGACAGACCTGGGCCCTGTGTGTCTCAGACGCCAGCAGGAAATACCACAGACCCACAAACAGAAGAGCTCAAGGAGCCGCAGGGAGGTGAGTGGGCCAGGGCCCACAACAGGCCAGAGTGGCTGCCCCACATAGGGCACAGCTGCAGACCTGCAGCCCAGGTGGCTGGCTCACTGCACAGGGACATCTCTGGAAGGACGTACACATTCTGGGCTGCACTGGGAGAGCAGGGGTGGGCTGAGAAGCGGGCTTTGCTCTGGATTGGGTGCTCTCCGCCACTGGGGGCTCTGCAACCTAGAATCTTGTCCTTCCCACCCAGAAAGTGGGACAAAAGGAGCAAGGCTCAGGCTGTCCTTGGTGGAGAAGAGACAGTCCCTGGTTTGAGCAAGAAAAGGGGATTTGGGTCCTTGTCACTTGGGACAGTGTCTTGTCTGCTTCTTGCTCCACCAGAGGCATGGAGTGGTCTTGCCTGGTGCCCTCCATATTCAGAAGGACACCCCACATCCCTGTGGGTGCAGGCCACTCTGGCTGTCCGGCTGCTATCCTCACAGGGCAGCAGGCCTGTGTGTGCAGGAAAGGGAGGTCAGGCAGAGGGGTTGATGCCAACACCAAGATCTGTACGGAGGAGCTGTTGTTAGGAAGAAGCTACTTAGACCCCCAGCACGATGGAGAAGCGAAAGTGGATGGATTCAGAGGACTTAGGGGGTTGGATCGTGCAGGTCCCTGCCAGATGCCATTAGGAGCCAGGCAGGGCAGGCCGAGGACAGGGGAGATGCCGCTGCCCATGAGTCTGGGGCTCAGGCAGAGGTCTGGGTGCCGGGGCAGAGCCGACACCCCAGGCTTTGGAGGCTGAGCACAGATGGCAGAGGAGCCAGAGGTGGGAGGAGCACAAGGTCCTAGGGCCACTGAGAGTCAGGGCAGGGTGAGCAGCGGTGGTGCGCTGTATGAGGAGGGGGAAGGGATTCCTGCCAGTGCTGCTCCCCATGAGAACCCCAGAGCTGACCTGGAAATTGAGGCCAGGGAGCCACAGCTCAGGGGATTAACGTGTGCACACCTGGGAGTTCCCTAACTAGGGGGAAGTCTGCTAGCTTAGTGTCACAGGACTGGTCCACAGCTATGCATGCAGAGAGGGGCAGAACAGCTTCCCTGAGGCAGCCCCGCAGGGTGGAGCTGGACCCTGAGGCAGTGCCTGCTGCTGGCACCCCATCCTGCTGCCACTGGGCTAAGAATGCAGATGGTCCCAGTCCGAGTCTCCCCTCTGCCCCACACCAGCTGTGTAACCTTGGGAAAAAGTCACCTGTCCCTTCTGTGAAGGGGGCAGAACCAGTGTTGCTTTGTGTGCCCTGGGGCTGTAGCAAGAAAAGGGATGTCTCAGGAAAGGAAGTGGTCCAGGTGGTCACTCTAGCAAATGAGGGAGGCTTTCTATAGGAAGCGGGGGCCTGTGGAGGTGACGGGCAAGGTTACAGCATTGACCCATAACCTGCACTTACCTCCAACCTCAGGAAGTTGTATACATTTGATATCTATAACTTCATGTGTCCTGATCATACCCCCAATAAAGTAGATAAAGAAAAAAAAAATTGGAAATAGTAATAATGTTTTTAAAAAAAAACAGAAGAGCGGGCCACCACCTGCATCTCCAGATTGTCTGGAGCTCCCTGAACGCCAGGCCCACAGATGGGTTTCAGCAGCCATGTTTCGGGAGGCCCCACTTGGACTCAGAGGAGCCAGTGAACAGAGGGGCCGGGGCCCTGGGCCGGGAGATCAGATGCAGCTCAGGTGGGTGCAGGAGCCCACAGTCAGGCCAAGGGTCTACAACTGAAGCTGGCAGGTGCCAGCACCTGCCAGGCAGCCTCCAGCCAGAGCAGCTGCTGCTATCCTGCCCACCCTTGGTCAGGGCCTGACTACAGCCGCTCTGTGCAGCTGGGTGAGGCATCCCAGGTGGAGACGGTGTCGGAGGAGCACAAGAGTCTCATGTGGGTCCTGCTGAAGCAGCTGCGGCCGGGCATGGACCTGTCCCGTGTGGTGCTGCCCACCTTTGTGCTGGAGCCACGCTCCTTCCTCAATAAGCTCTCTGATTACTACTACCACGCTGACCTGCTCTCCAGGTGAGCACCATGCCAGAGGGGACCGGGCCCCGCAACCCTGCCTGCCCATCGAGCTTTTCTCCGCTGTCCCTATGGCTCTGGCCTCCCAGGGGGCCCTGTCCCCAAAGACCAGGCTGAGAGGAGCTGGTAAGGAGAGAGTGATGGGGCAATTCTGAGGGCCATGGCCATTGGTGGTGAGCATGGGATCAACGCACCCTGGGCCCTGTGCCCTCAGGTTGGACGGGTGGGCTGCAGAGGCAGGAAAGGGGCCAGGTGGAAGAAGCATGGAGGGCTTTCTGGAGGCGGGGGCAACCCAGAGCTAACAGTCTCTCTACTCTAGCACGGGAGCAGCCCTGGCACGTTAGGAGAACCCACTTCCCTGGAAAAAGCCCTGGGGAGCTGGGAGTGTCCAGCATATCCGGGCCTGGTGGCCTGCTTCAAGCTGAGTGGGTGGAGGTGGGATGTAGAAGGGACTGAGGAAGAGGGAAGGGAAGCTCAGAGCTCTCCCCGGGTCGCAGGGCCGCAGTGGAGGGTGACGCCTACTGCCGCATGAAGCTCGTGCTGCGTTGGTACCTGTCCGGCTTCTATAAGAAGCCCAAGGTAAGAAGTACCGGCAAGGGGGTCGGCCTGTTCAGTCCTCATTCCCTGGCATCGCCGCCTCCCCAGCCTTGAAGGATCTTCTCATCCCGCAGTGGGCCCTAACTTCCCAGAGAGGGGCTCCTGGACAGCTTAGACCAAACCGCAGAGGTGGCCCTGGTTCCCTGAAAGGCCCAAGCCAGGCCGTTCCCCACCCCCAAGAGGGCAGCCTCAGGCTTGTCAGACACACTCCCGCCCAAGACAGTGCCAGGAATGGCACTATCTTTCCTGAACCTTATGGTGCCTTAGGGACCTGTGGTTTTCAGGTTTTAGTCATAGATCCCATTTTTAGAGCCCGAAACCCCAGACTCAGATGACAGCCAGGCTAAGGCTGCTCTGGTTGTGGTGAGGGGGCAGGGCCTCCAGCCCACCCACTCCCCTTACCCCACTGCCGAGCCCTGGGGTTCCCTCGGACACAAGTGTGAAAACCACAATTCTGGTTCTACCTTTTCATTGTGCAGCTGGGGAAATCGAGGCTCAGGGAGGGAAGGAACATCCCGAGTCACACAGCAGGCCGACAGTGGTGCTGGGTCTCCTGACAGCATGGTGCCTTCCGCAGGCGTCTTTCAGCAGGATGTGTGTGGCTGCACCCAGAGTCTAGGGACAGTGTGACCTGGTTAGGGTATCATGTCCCCCTCTGGGCCGAGACGTGGACAGGATGCCCTAAGGCTGCCCCCAGAATGCAAACCACCCGCAAAGCATAGTCCCCCCAAAGCAGAAGTAGTGGGGTGCCATTCCCAGCTGCTGGGAGCAAACCAGGTCATCCCTTCTGGAGACCAGGGTGCACGCAGCCCCCATACGCTATCCCACAGTCCATGTCACACCCACATAGCATCCGTGCCTGGGCCCTGCACAGCGAGCCCTTCCCCCCAGCTCCAACAGGTTTCTGTTCATTGCCTGCAGGGAATTAAGAAGCCCTACAACCCCATCCTGGGGGAGACCTTCCGCTGCTGCTGGTTCCACCCCCAGACCAACAGTCACACATTCTACATAGCAGAGCAGGCAAGAGCCCCAGCTGCCCAGGCTGGATGTGGGTTGGCCTGGCAAAGGGGGATGCTGGGCCTAGCTTGGCAGGTTACCCCAAGAGCACATTTCTCAGAGTCCTGCCCATGAGAAGGCCTCTGGACCCATCTGCTGCCAGTGGGGATGTCCTGGAAGGTGTGGACAGCCCGGCAGCTGTGGCAGCAGGCGGTGTCTCCCTAAGAAGAGGGGTGGTATATCCCTTTCCCAAGTGGTGCTCTGGGGTGATTTAAGAACTGCAAGTCTCAGGCCCAGCTTCCCGGGGCATCAGGAGCAAGAGCCGGGGAGGCTCTCCACCCAGACCTGTGACGGGCAGCCTAGGCCCTCACCTCCCTGGGGGTGCTCACCTGGGCCATTTCCAGAGTCCTCTCTCTGCACGTAGGTGTCCCACCACCCGCCTGTGTCTGCCTTCCACGTCAGCAACCGGAAGGATGGCTTCTGCATCAGTGGCAGCATCACAGCCAAGTCCAGGTTCTATGGTGAGACCCTCACACTGGGGACACCTCAAGTGGTGGCTGTGTGCATGTCCCTGCCCAGTCAGAGGCCACATGTGTGATAACAGTGCTCAGATTCTGGCATTGGCAGGGCCAGTCCTAAGCCCAGCAACCCTAGCGGAGAGTGGGCGCTGTTTGCAGGGATACTGTGAACAGGGAGACCTAGAGCCGAGAGGTCTGGTCAGTAGCTTCTGGCCCGTATGGCTATTTAAAGTGAATGAGGCGCCTGTGGCTCAAGCAGCTAAGGTGCCAGCCACATACACCTGAGCTGGCGAGTTCGAATCCAGCCCGGAGCCACCAAACAACAATGACGACTGCAACCAAAAAATAGCCGGGCCTTGTGGTGGGCGCCTGTGGTCCCAGCTACTTGGGAGGCGGAGGCAAGAGACTTGCTTGAGCCCAGGAATTGGAGGTTGCTGTGAGCTGTGATGCTACAGCACTCTACTCAGGGCGACAGCTTGAGGCTCTGTCTCAAAAATAAATAAATAAATAAATAAAATAAAGTGACTAAGATGAAATAAAACTTAAGGTGCAGCTCCTCAGTTGCAGGTTACTCAGACTCAAGCCATACATGCCTGATGCCCCCAAGTGGAACAGGCGGGATAGAACATGCTGGTCTTTGCAGAAAGTGCTGCTCTGGGGCTGCCAAGTCAGAAATGTCCATTTCTGTTGGCTCAGAAAATGTCCATTTCCATTTTCTCCCATCAGGCATACTTTTGTTACCGTCATCTGTGGACAGGTGTGTGCTGAGCCACCCTGTGTGCCTAGCTGTCTGTGGGGTGTATGGAGAACACTTCTGTCTGCAGAGGGGGTAATAGGTGGCATCTGCCCACGTATTCAGCCCATTTTCCCCTCCATGTCCCTCACCAGCAATGCCTGTGATTTGCGACCCAGAGTGGGTGCACCCCCTCAGCAGGGGTGTTTAAAATCCCAGAGGGGCTCAGGCTTTTCAGAAAGGTTTTTAGCCCTTACCCTCAGAATCTCTGGTTTAATAACTGAAATAAACCACTAAGACATGAAAAGTTAAGTAACTTCTCTGAACAGATGCCATGTGCACACTGGCCAAGGTTTTACAGAATCCAAGGATCAGCGGGGTTAAGGGACTCAACCGGAGTCACATAGCTGGAAGTAGCTCAGACCCTGTGACTTCACTGTCTCTGCAGGGAACTCGCTGTCAGCTCTGCTGGACGGCAAAGCCACCCTCACCTTCCTGAACCGTGAGGAGGATTACACTCTCACCATGCCCTACGCCCACTGCAAAGGTGAGAACTCCGGGTGCTGAAACCTTTGGTTTGCAGTTTTTTTAAGGAACCTCAACTCCACCTCACTTGTCAACTCCAGGCAGATGACTGATTTCCTCCCCTCTGGACACACTTTCTCTTGCCTTCTGGCTTCCTTGGCGTTGGTGACCAGTCAGCTGTCAGCCTATTTGCTGCCAATCTGCTTTTCTCAGTAGCTACCTTTAAACTAGTCTCTTTGTCTTTGGTGCTCTACCAGCTCACGATAGTGTGTCAAGGTTTGGATTTCTTCTTCACTTTTTAATTAATAGACTTAATTTCTTTTTTTTTTTTTTTTTTTTTAAATATAAATATTTTTTTTTTTTTATTTTTGTAAGACAGAATTTATTCACAGAAAAGAAAGAAAAGAATACAGGAAACATTAAGGCATCTGTTAGAGGGAGAAAATTCTAGTGGGGAGAGAGAAGCTCTCTCCGTTTCTCTCCCAGTCTT
>CAUYON010143521.1:0-11892 GCA_963573935.1 Arctocebus calabarensis | reverse complement strand
GCTTCTGTGTGCAGTATGATGATTTCCTTGCCTGGGAAGTTGGAAATCTGACCAAGTGCAGGACTCCATCCTAAGCATCACTCCACAGGCTCCTTGAGGATAATGAGCCTACAGCACGTCTTTAAAAACAAGGATCAGATTAGTACGTCTCAGCTGTCAATCATGTGTAATCAAGCTCACAAACAATAAATGGAACAACACTATTTTTCTTGATGAGTAAAATTTCTTCTACATATTGATGGTATGTTGGGAAATAGATTTTCTTGATTAAAATAAAGTAAGAGTCCCAGGTAATGTAAATCTCCCTCTGCAATCTAGTGCTGAATAACTCCTACCTACCAAGCCCTGGAGTAGACAATAGGAGGGTACAAGAAGGAAATGTAGAGCTCTTGCCTTCAAGAACCTTATAATCATGTCAGGGCAATAAAACACACAATGAAAAGGAAAAAAATTCTAAACCCCCAAATAACATTGAAATAGCAATAAAAGAAAACAATGGAAAAGATACCAAAAGTATGTGATTAAATGTAAGATAAGTTCAGAAGGTGAGTGTTAATATGATGGGAATGAAGGTCCTTAAGGCTTGAATATTTACAGAAAGTTCCATGAGAAAATAGATCCTAAGAAGATCTAGACCCAGAAGAAGTGATGAGATTTGAAAACGAGAAGAGGAGAGTAGAAAGGCATTCTTGATAAGGACTGCCCTTGGCATGTTCCAGGTCCACTGCATCCCTCACCTGGGCTGGAGATGTGGCTTTGCATTGGCCTGGACTGTAAGTTCCTTAATGACAGCCTGACGGTGGTTGATGTCAGGCTGCTGACAGTGGTAAAGTGTTTGCACATAGGACCTGGGGCGGGAAAGCGGTGTTATCAGGAGATCAACCTGGCAGAGGTACAACAGAATTGACAATTTGGTCAGAGACTTGCAGGAAGATCAGGTCACGGGCATCAGCAAAACTTCACGTGTAACTGGACTGAGTCAGGTAAGGAAAACAGAAATAGACTAGAGAGATGTTAAAACAAAAAACAGAACAGAACCAAGGGGCAAAAATGAGCCTTGGCTTTCAAGGTTGAGGAGCCTGAGGAAGAAGGATAAAGTGTGGATGGAGAATTATTTTATCAATGTTAGGCAGACTGGGTCTGAGATAATAATGTAACGCCTGGGTAGAAACAGCCATCAAGCATCTGGTCCATATTCTGCTGGAGCTTCAGGAGAGCAAGGCATAGCTGGGGAATGTCTGAATAGAGCTGACAACTTGGCCATTAGAGTGACACAGGTCTCAGTGACAGGACGATCAGCACTGAAGGACAGAGGAACCATCTGAGAAAGATAAAGACGCAAGAGCCGTTGACGGATGGAGAAGGAGCAGTCATCAGGGTGGAAGGCAAGCAAGATCAGATGGTGACCCGACAGCCACAAGAGCAGTGGCAACAACCGCTGGGCAGGAAAGATGAATGAGGTTGCGCAGGAGGACATCAGACCTGAGTCAGTGGGCTCCTGAGAGTGTGTCATCTCAGGGTCTGTTGGGAAAAGAAGCCAGACCACAGGGGCCAGAGAGAGATGGGACGTAGGAACGAGCGTTCCTACACTGACGGTGGTAAAGTATTTGCACATAGGACCTGGTGGAGGAAAGCGGTGTGATCAGGAGATCAACTTGGCAATACGATTTGCCAATAAGAGCAACCATGAATGTGGCAGTGAGAGCAAGAGGGGGGCAGTGTGGGCAGCACTGCCCACCAGCCGGGAGCCCCGTCCCTACCCCGTCAGAAGGAACACAGTCCTGCTCCCAGGAGACTGTAAATATCCTCTGAGCAAAGGGGCTACCTCCTCTCCTTCTTACACCGCCAGCCCAAAATCTTACAGGAGAAAAATATTCCCCAGCCCCAATGAGTCAGAGGCCTGAAACGGGTCCTTCTGACAGCTGAAGCCATAAGGCTGCTCTTTCTTCCCTGCCATGCTGACTCCAGCTGGCAGGGGTTAAACGTTTCCAAGAAGGAAAGAGAGGAGAGAAGAACTCTCCTGGGTTCCGGGCAAAGAAGCTAGGCTGTGTAAGTAAATGGAAGAAAGAGATGTCAGGTGGTGGAGATTCTCGGTTGAGGCGGCTGAAACGGCTGCACCGCGGGCAGCCAAAAGTTTTTGCTTTGTTTGTTTTCATCTCACTGCTCTGCGATCTCACTGGCATCATTTAGGGAAGCTCTCTCTGGGTCCTGTCTGCCCAGAAGCCTGTATTTGGCCACCGAAAGCCACAGTTCCTTTGACTTTCAGGCTGTCACCGTGTGGCAAGGTCTTGCTAGCAACCTCTGTAACTATGGAGCATGGCTGAAGTGCAGAGAAGGAGGCAAAGCGCTTTGCCAAGATCAAGTGGAGCCCAAGCCTCCACCGGGGCATAGAACTTTCTGCAACAGTTGTGTGTGAATTAATGCCCTCATTCCAAAGATGAGTTGAGGGTCCTTGAAAGCAAGTGAGTGTGGGTCATTTCCACAAATTAGCAGGAGACTCTTAGATTAGAAGGCGGGAGCAGAAGGATTTTTCACCTGAGAGGGATTTAGTTCTATCAAGTGAAAGGAGACAGCTCATTAACATGGGAAGGGCAGGAAAAAGTCTAACTTCCAGGGAGGACTGTGAGCCTGCGAGAGCATGCCCGGCAAGAGCCAGGGCACAGGAAAAGGAAATTTCTCTGTTGGATCCGTTTAGTGGCACGGTGAGGACAGGGACGAAAGGAATTATTGCAAAGCCTTCTATTACACCCCTTAGCAACCGCAAGTATTCCTTCCCACTCCATCAGGTCTAGAGCAAGAAATGATGCTGTTTCACTTTTTCTGATTTTTTTGGCCAGGGCTAGGTTTGAACCCACCACCTCTGGCATATGTGGCCGATGCTCCTCTGAGCTACAGGTGCCGCCCCCTGATTTTTTTAAGTAATTCCAATACCTCTGAATAGATTTTGCTTAAGCATTCCTGTACTTTATCTTCTCCGTCAAAGACTTAACTCGCCCAAATTTGGGCATCTATTATCTGAAGCTTTAAGATGCTTATCTCAAAAGAACTGGCCCCATTCTGATCAACTTGTTGTGTCTTTTGTTAATTAAGAAAATACAATATAGAACCAATTTTGCTCAGCTGAGGTGTTTGAGAAGTTTCTCTTTGAATAGCTTCCTCCTGCTTGAAAAAGTGCATTCACCACCCGGCGCGGACCACCAGCGGAGGATTGACGTTCTACTGCTTGGTTGTTCCCCTACATGATCTGCAGGTGCATCTTCTTACCAATGCAAATCACAAAAGCAAATTTAGAAACTGTTTTGGAATAGGTGACCTTTGGAGATTAAATCTGCAAGTGAGAGATGGGGGAGGCTATGTATAGAATCTTTATTCCAAAGGAATCCATAGAAACTCTTGTCTCCCAAAGGACCTCTCATTAAACAATTTATGGGCTAGGGCTTTATTCCCCAACTCAGAGAACATTCTCTGTTCTATTTAGCTTTCCTTGGGACCATACTATAGCGCTTATTCATTCTCTGCTGCAGAATAGCTTTGTGTTTACTCTACGGTTCTCCCTGAAGTGGGAATCCATCCTTCTAAGCCCGCCTTCCTGAAAGCCCAGTTCAGAAGCACCTCGTTAACCAACGCACTCTTTAAGAAGGGTAACCCTGAAAGAAAAGCAAGTTGGACTGGGGGGAACGTAGGAAAGATGATGTATTCAGTTTAGACCATGCTGAATTTGAGAGGAGAAATCCAACCATGAGGTAGTTGGATATGTTCGCCTTGATTTCAGAAGTAAGGTTGGAAATACAAATTAGAAGGTGGATAGGTGTCAGTGTATGGAACATAATTGAAAGTGTGAGAATAAATAAGATCGCATGGGGGAGTGTATACAGTAGGGGAGCAGAAGGCACAGGGACCCCGCCTCACCTGGAGACAGGGTGGCAGAGGATGGAGAAATATCTCTCTCTCTCTCTCTCTCTCTCTCTCTCTCTCTCTCTCAATCTTGGTTGCTGATTGCATTTCAACTGCATGCTTCTGTACATCCTTTGGAAACTCAGCACTTGACTCTAAATATCCAGTTGTCATAAGCCCCTCACCTCCATCCTAAATTCCAGATTCATTTAGGGGCTGTTCTTCCCAGCTTCACCTTTCTGCCTTGCTCACTCCATTTACTCTGTTCAAAATGCCTTCTGATGACTACTCAAACCTGGTCCTCACTGTCCTTTAAGATCTTTCCAAAACTATCTCCTCTTAGACCTACAACACATGAAAATATACTACTCATGGGTTTTAAAGCCAGCTGAACAGAGCCAACCCTCAAAAAGAATCAAAACACTTTTCTAAAAATAAATGATTTGAAATCGCAAAGATTCAATCATATAATCTAAAATAGCAAGTAAAACTAATATTATAAAATTCATGGTACAAGGTGAGGAACAAATTTGTAAAACAAATTACAATGTTAATATCCTGAATTTATATTTTTAAAGCTCCAATAAGTCAATTAGAAAACCAATAATCCAGTTGAAAAATGGTCAGGGATTAACAGCCAATACACAAAGCACTCATATACAAAGAGATAATAAGATACAAAAAAAAAAAGAACCATTTCAGTAATCAAATAATTTAAAATTAAAAGGAGTTCATGTTTTGCTTATTAAATTGGACACATTTTAAAGATAATACTCAACTATCCCTACAATTTAGAGAACTTGGTACTGCATAGATTTCTGGCAAAGAGAAACCCAATAACTCTACTTCTTTAATCAAATCCAGAGAAATGATGCATATTTGCAAATATATTAAGTGTAGCATTATATAAAGTAGTGAAAATTTGCAAGCAACTTAAATCTGCTATCATGCACTGATTAAATAAATTATATATGCCTTAATTTCTTACTTAATATTTCTGCGTAGATGCAAAAGAGAAAAGATAAATATCTTTCATCTGTAAAGAACAGTTATAAATCAACAAGAAATCTATAAGAAATAACCAGACACAGACAGTAACTCAAAGAAAAATAAAAAATAATCAGTAAACATTTTTTTAGTTTGTCATCAAGTAAGGAAAGATCATATTAATATCTATTCATAATATAGCACTTCAGAAAATATTTAGGTATACATAACATAATCATATTAAAGATGTCTATATATGAGAAAATGTAATAAAAAGACTGGAAGAATATTCACCCACATGCTAGCAATAGTTATTTCTGAGTATCAAGATTATCAGGGATTTCTAATTTTTTTTCTTAGTGTTTATAATTTCTAACTTCCTATGATGAAGATATGTTATTTTGCATTAGAACAGATACATTATGTTTTCACCAATATACTGGTAAGAATGGAAAATACTCATGCTATAGGATTGAAGAGCAAAAAGCAGAACGTGAGACAATATGTAAAACAATTTGATATTACTTAAGTATATCTGCATTATGTATAGGAAAAATAATGGAAAGAGATAAATTATGCCAAGCTTTGAGTGGATATCTCCTGGTTTGGGAAATTGGGTGCTTTTTATTTTCTTCTTTAATTTTCTCTTTACTTTGTAAGTTACTCTATAGTGCAAATGTATTACTGTTATAATAAAAAAAAAAATGTGTAGACTGCAGTGCTTTGCTCTTCCTATCTCCAAAATAAAGCCTCTCCTACTCTGAGCTAAAGCTCTAGGCATTCTTCCTCTAGAAAATTCACTTGATCCATTTTTTCTGTCTTCCTCCAGAGGATTTAGTAATCACGATTATACCATATCTGTTTTATTTTTATGCTTTCAGGTTGATCTGTAATGCTACATTGAGGGATACAGATGTGACAAAAGTGGCCAATTACAATGGCAGCTGGGGGTTTAGGATACCAGATCCTGTTCCCTCCCTGCCCCAGCTCCTGGCCCAGCCTTGAGCACATGGCACAGCCTCTTTGGGACTCAATGTTATCTTTAAAATGACATCAAATTGGATGCATGTTTCATGTGGTGTCCATTGGGGAACTGCTGGAGAGTGATGGAGAAACCAACTGAGTTGGGGTTTAAGGCCCTGAACCTCACCCTCAACCAGAACAGCCCCACATTTTTGTTTTGTACTGGGATTCCACATAAGAATGTTTTGGGGGAAAAAAGGATCTGCTTATTTTAAAAACACTATGGGTGGAAAATGTTCAACACATTTCCAACATTCCCCACATAGCTTCCTGCCCCACCTGTTGGCAAACTAGATTTTTCTCAAAGCCAAGTCTGAGAAGTCTGAATTATTTCTTGCACCTTGAGTTTTACTTCACAACTGGCAGATGGAAAAAGTTTAGGCTTTAGAATCAAAGAGTCTGAGTCTGAGTCTTGGATGACCCCAACATTTATTTGATTTGTGATTTTGGACAAGTTATTTTCTGCTTTGCTCCCCAGTCTCTTCCGTTTCAAATGGGGATACAAAACAAATCTCTATCACAGAATGTGATAAAAACTCATAAGACCATAAATGCAAAGGATTTTATACAAAAATGCTTTACAAAGTTAAGTTATTCACAGTAATCACAACCCCCATACTTGTATTCATTCATTCAACACTCACTCACTGATCATCTACTATATATGGGTCTCATATCCCCACCAATAGGACTTCAAGACCCTGCTAGACTTACACTCAACATGTGGATTAAATAAGTAATGTAGTAAAGCCCTCAGCCTGGTGCCTGGAACATAGGAAGTTGGCTTCCCCAGTACCACCACCATATACTGAAACTGGGGTGGCTTCCTAGAAAATAAAGAACTGAGAGCAAATTTTCTTACTTCCTACTTATCTCACTTTTAGGAAGGCTTATCTGTGTCCTCATCAGGACAGCCAAAAAGAACAAGGAGTGCACCCCAATCATGCCTCTTAGTTCAGTGACCCCGAGACCCAGCAGTGCCTCTCAAATGCCAGATTTTGGCATATAAGTACCCTGACAGGGCCTGCCTGATGGGAGCCTCCTGTTGGGCTAGGGGTAGATGCTACAAGAGGAACCTTACTGAGGAGGGAAGCATCTAGGGGACTCGTTGAGTGATTGCAAGCCCAATGTCAAGTTCCCCTGCCAGGCACCAGCCCTTGCCAGTCATGGACTAGTGCTCTTCACAAATTGATAAAATATACTTTACAAAAAGTACGCATTACACAAATGCTAGTTAATACTTGCTAGCCTAATACATTTTCCACCTTTTAAAAACAAAATTATTGCCTTCATAAATGGGGAACAAACTATAGAAATGATCCTGAAAGTATAGTCTTAGTCCCACTGTTGTTCAAAGCAAAATACATATAAAAATGGTATAACATCCCCGATTTTCCACTATTTAACCAATCAATATCTAAAAGGAAAGAAAATCCATATTATATATGCTCACCATGATACAAAAGGCCTCCTGATACAATGAAGTCACCGTCAGCAAGATCCTAAGGATAAATACCCAATGAATAATGAGTAACAATGTACAAGAATATAATTGAGAGCTAAATTGTGTGGAACAGACCACACGTTCTGTAGAACTTTGGAAACATGGAAGTGGCATCAGTGCGAATTAAAGAAGTCAAGGAAAACTTGACATGGGAGGCCTGAAGGCCAAGCAGTGTGACAGACAGATATAAATGTGATTTATTTTGGGAAGAACATGACTGACAGTCATGGTAGACTGTGATTTTTTAAACAGAGGAATGACACAAAGAGAGTAGAATATAACAAGGATGAGGCCTGTGGAGGAAGGAAAAGTGGAGTGCAACAGGCTGAATTAAGGAGACCCAGAGAGATATTCCTAGGCTCTCAGGCCATAGATATTCCATGTATTTTTGCCTTCAACCTCTTCCTATTTGAAGCTAGTCATATTAATAAAATTGCAAGGAATGAATTATACTAATAATGCTTGATTTTTCAAAGTTAATTAAGCATAGCATGAGAAAGACATACTCATGTCAGGGATACCTTTTCTAGATACAGAACTTCCTTCCTGTGACTCACAGCATGAAGCTATCCCTCAAGTCCCATGTGTGTTATTAACACAGGCTCAAAAACACATCCATCCTCTCCTTCTCCTCAAGCAAAGGGCATCCCCCCCACGAAGGCCCCTCCCAGGTGCTTCTTTTAAAGAGCATAGATAATTACTGAATACTGATGAGCAAGTAAAAGAGGACTTTTCCTCTCGTTCATGCTCAGCATCTTCATTCTTCTTGATTTGATTGGGTTTATCTAGCTTTTTAGCTAGAAGGCACTAGGCTATATGAATGACATTAACTGCAGCCAAGAAATCAGAATGTGAATTCAATCCTCTTAACTTCAGTTCGATTGACCAAATATTTCTAGCACCTACCATGCATGTGTATAAAGCACTTGATAAATGCTATAGTGGATATGAACCCAGAGGAGACAGTCTGTGCCCTTGAGATTCTTTCAAGAAACCAGACAAGATAACTCACGTACACACATGCCTACAACACCTAGCAGAAAATGAAGAGTGCAGTAACAGAGAAACAGAAACAAAAACAGCCTACCTAATGAACAGGAGAGCATCACAAAAAACAGCAGGAGACAACCTTAGAAAATGTTAATGCCGCGACACACAGGAACGGTTTTAAAGAGTTGCAGCATTAGGAAGGTTGAGAACCACTGATGTAGACCTCAAGAGGTAAGGAGGGAACCTTGACATGAGTAACAGTAGAATCTGCAATAGCAGGTGGCACATTCATTATCATAACAGTGCCTACTCATTGGGTAGTTATGAGGATTAAGTGAGTTAATATAGACAAGTTCCCAGCCCCCAGAAGGTGTTCTATGACTAATGGCTACTATCTTTGTAGCTGTTGCTTTACTACTATTACTCATACTCTGATTACAGCTCTTACTGCTCCTTCCATTTTAGGTATAGTGAAGTGACGGCAGAACTTGAGACTGGAAATGTGATTGTAGATCAGTTTAGAAAGCCAAAAAGGTAACAAACTACAAGATTTTTGACAGGACTTGTGTGATCTGAGTTTTACTTTGGGAACATTACTCTGGAAAAAGTGTAGGATGGAGTGGAGTACAAAGAAATCGAAAGTAGGGACAGCAGAAAAGAAGTTCTTCTTCTCATCCATTGGCAAATGTCATGAGAACCAGACCAGGGGGCATGTGAGGTACACAAAGCAGTTGACCTTTAGTGGGTGTGTAGTAAGGAGATTTTGAATGAAGGAAAGAAAAGGATGCATGCAGGAAAGATTGAAAAGGTAGAAGTCTCAGGACCTGGAACAAATTGGACATGGAAAGTGAGAGAGAAGAAATGGGAGAGCAGAGGGTTAGGAGGTGGCTAGAGAATAACAACACAGGGTCAGATGAGCGGTACTAGAGTGGGGTGGGAAGGGAGGGCAGGTTGTGGGGGAGCACACTGAATCAATATATGGGGGCAGTGCTGAGGGCAACTGTACAACACGGAATTGGAAAACAGGTCTGAGGACTGGGGGAGAGGTTGAGGATGGTGATATAGAAATAAGAACCACCTAGATGGTGGTGATCATGGCAATTGTCATGGTAGTAGAAGTCAAGTAACAGATGGGAGCCCTGAAAAGGAGCATGTACAAGAGAAGAGAAGACAGTTCAGGGTAAACCTTGCTTCAGGAAAGTTCATTCATGCTGGACAGAAGGTGAGAGGAGGATGGGGTGGCAGGCAGTGCACGCAGCCAGTAAAGAATATTTACTGCCTTTGTCTCAAAAGAGCATAGAACTGGCTCAGAAAAATGGAGCCCAGCCAACCTGTGACCACTCTGCCCAGCCCCAATCAGCCAACCTTTCCATTCTCCTCCACCTCCATCTTTAATCACTAATACATAACGAAGTGTGTGAGATCTCACAGGTGGGGAAATGAAGAAGAGAAATATACAGCACTTAAAAAATGTCTAACTAACAACATACTGTGGCTCACCAGCCTTTTGTATTAAAGGTAATTTCCTTCAGCCATAGATATTTAGCTCTTGTAAGGAACACCAATCCCTGAGCAGCTGTGGCACTGCTGAAAGAATATGGAAATTTGCATCCAGAAACCTGACTGTGATCTTGTTTCTATTTTTTACTGGTGGCATGGTCTGAGACAATCACTGAACCTCGCATTTCTTACATCTATGAAATGGAGACAATGACCCCCAGACCTCACAAGGCTATTGCCAGGATTACATGGAGGACTATGTTCTGTGTGCTTAGCATTGTGCCTGGAACATAGTAAATGGTAGCTTTTGTCCATTAGTAATATTAAGAAAGACCTTCACAATAAATACTCTTTGTTCCTCTCCTCCCCCTGCTTTGGGAAGAACATTGCATTTTCTGAACCCCAAGACTTTTGATGTCTTTGGCCCCTCAGGCAATGAAGACTGGGGGAGACAAAGCTAGCCACACACCCTGTGCACTCTGCAAAATAACAAGGGCAGCCTGCAGTCTCACCTACAAATTAATGAGTTCCCCTCACTGTAGGGTGTCATGCTCATGGCAGGGTCCTGATGAGTACACAGCTCATCAGGTATGTGTCAGTCATCTTGGGGGGTCATGGGGGCCCTGCCTGGCTATAGACCAAGCTCCTGCAGCAGGCATCCCACAAGGACAGGATTTGGACAGGTTCTAAATCTCCTTTTAATTGAAGAGTAATTGTCTGATCCCCTCACAACTATTCAAGGAAGATGCTGCAAACTTGGTGTTTGGCCTTATACCTTTGGAGGCTATAAGAATCCTGCTGACACAGGTGATAATTCCAGCTAGACACATTTCCAGTCCCACAGAAAAGCTACAAGGTCACAGGATTGAAGATGGAGGCAATGTAGTGATCTGCAAAGACAGGCTAACATCTCCACAAACCATGCACACATCCAAAGAGCAGCCCGGCTCTTGGTGGGAAGGAACAGCACTGAATAAAGATGTGATACCTCGAGGAAGAACCTACTTGCAAATTGGTTAGCCATTTAAATGACCAAATTACCCAAGACGTAATCAGGACAACATTTCTCCCCCTGGAACTCCTATATGTGAATTAATGGACCCTTCTCTGTAAGCCAAGCTAGCCCTAATAGCATTTTCTTTCCCTCAGACCATTTAAATCATTAATCCTTTTTCTGAGCTGGCATGTCTGTTTGCGTCTTCTGTGCTCAGAAGTCAAGTCTCTATCAGGCTGCCTTTTTGCTCCCTGGCATGCGGTAATGGTGGACATCTGTCAGGACAGAGAGACTTGTCTACTTGCATGCACACTGCATTCCCAGGGAGGCAGTTAACACTGACAGAACACTGGGCTGGGAGAGTAGGCAAGTTTTGCTGGTGCCTTGCAGCCTGCCAAGATATTTTTTGCTACTGTGGTAAAATATGCATAACATAAAATTTGCCATCATAACTAAATGTTAAAGGTACAGTTCAGGCATTAAGGACCTTCATACAGTTGTACCACCAACACCATCCCTCTCCAGAATCCCAAACTAAAACTCTGTCCCCATTGAACACTAATTCTCAACTCCCTCTTCCCCCAGCCACTAGCAACCATCATTCTACTTTCTGTCTTTATGACTCTGACTGCTCCAGGAACCTCACATAAGAAGAATCACATAGTACTTGCTCTTTGGTGACTGGCTTATGTCCTCAAGGTTCGTCCATGTTGGTACATGTTGGTACAGAATTTACTACCTTTTGAAGATTGAATAATATTCCACTGTATGGATATACCACATTCTGTTTGTTTATTTATTCATCAGAATTTTCATGTTTTTAAGTTAATGACTTAAAAAGTTATAAAACTTTATTTTCTTCTTTTTTTTTTTTTTTTTTTTTTTTTGTAGAGACAGAGTCTCACTTTATCGCCCTGGGTAGAGTGCCGTGGCGTCACACTGCTCACAGCAACCTCCAGCTCTTGGGCTCAAGCGATTCTCTTGCCTCAGCCTCCCTAGT
>CAUYON010143520.1:0-21253 GCA_963573935.1 Arctocebus calabarensis | reverse complement strand
AAATATTTTCTCCCATTCTGAGGGCTGTCTGCCTGCTACACTTACTGTGTTCTTAGCAGTGCAGAAGCTTTTTAGTTTGATCAAGTCCCAGTAGTGTATTTTTGATACTGCTTCAATTGCCTGGGGAGTCCTCTTCATAAAAAAATTCTTGAAACTTATTAAAGGTAGAGTATCAATGTCTTTATGTAGTGATCAAGAAAATGCCATGAAGGCTATCTGTAACAGTACGATAAAAATATTTCTGAATGTATATGAAGCATATTGTGCCCTATGATTGCACCAATGTACACAATTATGATTCAATAAAATTATACAAAAAAGATATTTGTTGATTGCTATAGTTTGGTTGATTATTTCCAATGCAGATGAGGCCTGGACAGGTATTTGATTCAAAGAGGTGGATACCTCAGGAATGGTTTGATACTTTCCTTGCTGTTAAGAATGAGTTCTTTCTCTATTGGATCCCATGAGGGCTAGTTGTTAAGAAGAGCCTGACACTTTCCCACCCCTCTCTTACTTACTCCCTTATTATGTGATCTCTGAACATATTGGCTGCTTCATCTTCTGTCATGAGTGCAAGCAACCTAAAGCCCTTATCAGAAGTAGATGCTGATGTTGTTCTTCTTGTACAGTCTACAGAACCATATAGAGCCAAATAAACTTCTTGCCTTTATAAACTATCTAGCCTCTAAGATTCCTTTATAGCAACACAAATAGACTAAGGCATCTATTTAGAGGCCTAAGCGTAATGTTAAAGGCCATATGAGGAACTGCCATATATCCTGAGTCACTACCTGGGGATTTAACAGATATCCTGCATTCAAACTGCTTAGTTACTAGTGGATGCTGTCCTTTCCTACTTGAGCTATATATGGGACAAGAGCTGTGGTTTCTTCTCCTTTCAATTAATTGATCATTCCCTCTGTCCAGTTCTCTGTCATGTTGCTTTTCTTTTCTTATTGAGTTATAACTATTCTTTACATAGATAAGTTTTTATCATGTATGTTTTAAATATTTTTTGAGTTTACTATTTACCTTTAATTGATTCTTCATGATGTATGAACCGATAACATTAATTACAGTTATTAGGTCTGAGAATAAGTAGAGTAACTTAAATATATCCTTTGATGTTTGAAGATTTATGTACCTCAACTTATCAGTGTTTTTCTATGAGGTTTAAACTTCTATTTGGTTGTCAGAATTTTCCTAATTTGAGATTATAAAAATATTAACCATTTAAAAATATACATATTTTATTATTTGCTTTTTACATATTTTTTAATTAATCCAGAGTCATTTTGGTACATGGTACATTTATCAGATTTATATTACATACTAACATATACATGCATATTTATTCATAAAATATAATTTATTTTAAAATAATTGATAGATTCCATAACATATTAAATATACCATCATTTTCTTATGACTTAAATACTTTTTACATATTTATTTTTATTATATACCTAATTGTTATGTAAACTAAGATTTTAGTTAACTTTCTACGATTTCTTTTATTTGTATACATGGTATTATGTTTTAGTAAAATATTTCAATAATGGACATTACATGCCTCCCTTTGTTAAATTTTGCATGTTACTGCCTATGAGTTATAACTCATGTATATATTATATAAACTCATTTATATATATATATATAAATTTTATATTAAATTTGTTAAGCCATTTTCCAAAGACTAATTGAGATAGTGGTTGTATATTTCTATATTTAATATAAATTTGGACAAATTCATTATGAGAAACATGCCATAGCTTGGGCATTTACTTAAATATTAACAAAATTTATCTGTGTGTTTTTTAATTAGTTTTTTTATATTAATTTTTATAATTTTATAATAATATAGCATAATAGGAAGTAGCAAGCGTCTTGTCCCTTTCACACAAAAAAGCAACTACCTACAGATAAAAATGCCTTTGTGAAAATTCCTTGTGATGCAAGGGTGAAGTATAGGATCCCAACAGAGCACAAAAACTGAGAAAGGCATTATTAGAAGAGTAAGAGAAAAAGATTCACTTTGACTATATTGCCCCCCAGCACCCAAATGACACAGCACTACAATGAAAGGGAACTTCTTGGGATATGGTTTCTTTAGTGGGTAAATGAGAGACTGAGGTGGACATTAAGCTTCTCCAGGATTCAGGGATGTTCACTAAGAGGTCCACTTTTCTTTCTTCTTGTTGAGAATATTGAGTTGTTGCAACTACAACACTGGGTTAAACATTAGGTTGATCTCACAATCCCATAAATCTCTTAGTGGCACTTTGTCCCTACTGGGTGCCTCACACAACTAGAGAGACCAGCCAATGACTCCACCCACTTGTAGAAATAAGCCCATGGCTAATGCTAGTTAGGGACCATGGTCAGAAGTTATTTTTACCTGGGATCCCCAGCCAACATTTCATCATAGTGACAGACCATAGCTTAATTGTTGAATAGAGCCAATGCCTGTGCCTCACTGGTGAGGAGAGCTGGTAGCCAGGCCTGAGCAAAGATGCAAGACAGGCAGCCCTACCCAACTACAGATCACAGCTGGTTGCCCCATCCAAGTAAGGTTCCCATTGAGCAACCCCATCCAACTGCATAACACAGCGTGTGCTCCCCTCTAAACATGGAAATCAGTCATCATCCTACCAAACTATAGCACATATGAAGTGGCTTCACAAAACTAGAGTTTTTGGCAGCAAATCCAACCTGCTTGCAGACACTAGCAACGAGCCATTCTAAAACTCCAGGCTTGACCCAACTGATGAAAATCTTTTCCTTCCTAGGCAATCCTATAGAGATTTGAAGAGGTGACTTTTTCCAAAATACATAGACATCAGTACAAGAATACTAGAACTATGAAGAATCAGAGAAACTTAACACAACAAAATGAAGTAAATAAAGCACAAATAATCATTCAACCATGAAGAAATGGAAACCTACAAAATGACTAACAAAGAATTCAGAATAATCCTTACAAATAAGTTCAGTGAATCACAAGAAAACCCAAACAACTAGATGAAATTAGAAAAACAAAAAACATATGAACAAAAGAAACTAAAAGCATTTTAAAGACCTGGAAATTCTACAGATTAAATAATGCAATGACTGAAAACAATTCAATCACCATTTCAACAGTACATTTAGTCAGGCAGAAAAAGAATGAATGAGTCAGTAAACTTGACATATTACATTAACAAAGCGAATCATGGGATCCTCTCAATAGTAGTAGAAAAAGCATTTGAAAATATTTTACATTATTTTTAATTTTTACATTGCAGTATACAGCAACCAGATTTGCATGCTGACTGGAGTGTATTTGACATAGGTTTGGTGGCTGGCTGACATTGTGGGAAGGTCATAAGAAGGTTTTAGCAGGGTCCTAAAGCACGGATGTCTGCATTCCTCCTTCCAGGGTCAGAATTCCACTCATGGGACAGGCTGAGGGACTGCCACATCCCATGGGAACTGGAGTCAGGGAGTACTGTGAGACTTGCCCCTGAAGGATTCTCATAAGCTTTAAGATCTCAATCTGGCAGGGTCTGAATGCTGGGGAAACAATCAGGTGATCACTTAAGGCAATTAAGTTTGGAATAGGGGGCATAGAATTTGCTGGCTGCACTGTCTCCTAAAAAACATCACAGCAACACCTGATGTCCTGATGATATATTGCAATATATTGTCATCAAGAGCAAGGACTTCTGTTTATTTGGCCATAAAGAAAAGTTTGGCTTTGCTCAGGCTGAGGCCACTTCAAGGCCTATACCCTGAGATGAGGTAATTTGTAGTAAAAGAGGCAGTGAGAAGGAAAAAAGGAGGACACGGAGATGAACAAGAAGAAAGAACACATGATGAGGCACCAAGTAAAAAATTCTGGCAACATGAAACACCAAAACAGAGGAACTCCCCCAAGAGACCAAGAAAGAGCTATGACAGAAGATTCCACATAAAAAGAATTAATGGACTTTGACAGGAAATTTAAAATATGAAGAACAGATACAATAAAATAAATGATGAGAAAATGGAAAGAGAAAACCAAAAGTCAGACAAGACAGACATATTTAGAATATAGAAAGGGTATGACGGAGCTTAAGGAAATAAAGGAGACAGTCACAGAATGTAAAGATGCAGTGGAAAGTACCAAAAATAGGTTAGACCATGGAGAAGAAAGTACCTCAGAACAGAGGATAAAGATTTCAAGTTTATCCAGGTAGTTTAAGAGGCATAAAAGAAGAGACAGAAAGAAAAACAGGCATTTAGAGAACTGAGATACTCATTGAGCATTCAAGCATACAAATAATAGGGATTCCTGAAGGTAAATAAGATTGTCCCAAATAAATGGAAGCTCTTCTGGAGACTACCCTAAGTGACAACTTCCCAAATTTTACTAATGACCTCAACACACTCCTTTCAGATAAATATCAAACTCTGAGTCATCTCAACTCAAACAAAGCCCCTCCAAGACACATCATAATGAACCTGTCCAAAGTCTAGATGAAAGGAAAAATTCTGCAAGCAGCCAGGAGAAAGTGCCAAATGACGTACAGAAGCAGAGCCATTAGGATGATAGCAGACTTTTCACCTGAAACCTTCCAAGCGTGAAGAGAATAGAGAATAGTTATCTAACTTCAACATTCTTAAATAAAACAATTTTGAGCCCAGAATTCTGTATCCTGCTAAAGTAAGTTTCAAAATTGATGGAGAAATCAAATCTTTTGCTGATATATAAGCACTGAAGAAATTGGCCACAATAAAACCGGCTCTACAGTAAATACCTATACTCAACATGGGTCATCACAAAGGACCACCAGCAAAGTAAACACCTAGAAGATAAAGGTCAAAACTTAGCTTCCATAATGGCATAAAGGATAATGTAACTCAATGGACTTTAACACATGAGATGAATAGAACTCCACCACATTTATCAATTCTTTCAATAAATGTCAATGGACTGAATTCACCACTGAAGAGGCACAGGCTGGCTGATTGGATAAAAAGGCACAAGCCATGTATATGATGTAATCAGGAGACACACTTAACCTTGAAGGACAAATAAAGACTCAGGGTTAAGGGACGGAAAATAGTATTTCAAACAAATGGAAATAAGAACAAAGAGGGCTTGCAATCTTGTTTTCAGATACAAGCAGATTTAAAGCAACTGAAGTTAAGAAAGACAAAGATGAAAACTTTATACTGCTCAATGGAACAATACAACAAGAAGACATTTCAATTTTAAATATTTATGCACCCAACTTAAATGCTCCCAGATTTATGAAATAGACCATGATGGGTCTGAGCAATATGATATCCCATAAGACAATAATACTGGGGACTTTAACACCCCTCTGATGGAACTAGAAAGAAACTAACTGAAGATACCAAGGATTTAAATGTGATCCTAGAACAAATGGCATTAATAGATATACACAAGACACATCATCCCAAACCTGAAGAATATACATTTACCTCATCAGCCCAAGTTAATCACACACATGCTAGAATACAAACCAAACCTGACCAAAATTACAAAAATGGAAATTATACCTTCTATCTTCTCAGACCACAAGGAAATAAAGGTGGACTTCAACTCCAAAAAAATAAAAATTCATCACCATGCAAAGACTTGGAAATTAAACAACCTAATACTGAATGAGAGTTGGGATCAGAAAGAGATAAACTTACGGTGCATCTTAGAAGGGTACAGGTGAAACTTACTAAATGTAGAATATAAATGTCTGAACACAATAACTAAGAAAATGCCATGAAAGCTATGTCAACCAGTTGGATGAAAATATTTCTAATTGTACATAAAACCAGCTCATTGTACCCCATGATTGAATTTATGTACACAACCATGATTCAATTAAAAAAAAATTGGAAGGTCAATATTACAAAATGTATTAAAATCTTTTCAAATGGGAAAAAAAAGAAAGAGATAAAAGAGGAAATTGTTAAATTCTTCAAACATAACAGCAATGAAGACATAAGCTAACAAAACATGTGGGGCACAGCAAAAGCAGTCTGAAAAGGGAAATTTATTGCATTAGATACCTACATTCGAAAACCTAATTTATACCAGTGATATTTCAATATAGCTAATCACCAAAGCTAATGTGCTGAAACCATTACAATACAGAACTTCTTCAATAGTTCCTCTTATATGTTTGTCAACTGGGCAGTAAGAAAATTGGCAGATCAAAATCACATACCATGTAATATCATAGATTTTGAGTCCACATTTAAATATTTATAGATAGGGAGAGAAATGAAGGGATGAATTTGTATAAAATATCTAATCATGATATAGATTGAACAAAAATTATTATTATTATTATTATTATTATTATTATTATGTTTTTAGGGACAGCATCTCACATTGTCACCCTGGGGTAAGTGCCATGGCATTACAGCTCACGGCAACCTCCAGTCCTTAGGTTTAGACGAGTCTTTTGCCCCAACCTCCCGAGGAGCTAAGACTACAGGTGGCTGCCACAACGCCCAGCTATGAACAATTTGTTTTTTGTCTACTCCTAATGTCCATATCTACTGCTGGGATTCTAAGAAAGTGTTGTGACATTAAATGAACCTTAATTAATTTTAGAGAACGATTAACTGCCTTGATCAAATAAATGCTTTTTTGGTACAATTCTGGTACCATTATTTGGATACATGATTTGGGGATAAAACTTTAAAAGTGAAATATCTTGACTCGGAAAGACAATTGATTTTAATTGGTTTTGACAATGAAGAGCTTTGCAATGTCTAGAACACCAAGGGATATAATAATGAGCATCCCTGCACATATATTCATTTATACTGATTGGGTAAATAGCATCAAAGGGTATGCATTCTTAAAATGTTCATAGTAACTGCCAAATTATTTTCCAGAATGGTTAGAGCACATTTATACTCCTCCTAAACATCTGTGAAATTATTGTTGTTGTTCTGTGCTCTCTCTAGAAGTAGGTGTCATCACACTTTATAACTCTTCTAAATTTTCCATATAATTAAAAAAATCCTTTTGCTATTTCAATTTTCATTTACTTAGCAACTACTGAGGTTACACATATTTTCACATGCTGATCACTTTTAATTCTGTGAATAGTATATTCATATCCTTTGCCCATTTTAAATTGTATTAATCATACATTGTATGATCGATTGCTAATAACTGATTTAAAGGATTTTTGTTGGGTATTAGAGATTTGAAAACTTTACCAATAACATTTTTAAAATTCTTTTCTCCCGTTTTTTGTCATTTGAGTTTATTTAAAGAATCCTCTCATGTATAGAGGATTTTCATGTTCATGTGGTTAATGTGACTAAGTTTTTTATTTTATCCATTCTGGACTTTTGATCATGCTAGGGAATGTTTACACTGAATTTACAAAATATTATACTGTATTTCCTCTTACTATATCCATTTAATTAACTCTGTCATTTTATTTACATGAAGCTCAGAATTCAAATATTTTTGAATCATTCAAAAGTATTTCTAGGCAAAAATTTGAATTATTTCCTTCCAAAAGTATTTTCAGAAGACCTAGTTATACATATTAGTCCATCTTGCCCTCACCTTGACTCCCCCCATGTCAATATGTTTCATTGATGTCTGTACATAAGTATGTTCCTTGACTTGTCTATTCCACTCATTCATTTGTTCATTCTTTTGCCAATACCATACTCTATGGGTTACAGTGGCTATTATGACATATTTTCATATCTGATAAGTCAAGTCCCTTAAAGTAGGCCTCAAAAATTTCTTGGCAAATCTTGTGCATTTCTTCTGACATATAGTTTCATTTTTACTTTTTATAATTGTAAAAAATCTATTTGGATTTTGATTGAAATTACAAATCATTGCTGAATATTGACATTATAAACTATCACTAAATAAATAAATTTAGCTCTTTAATCTTAGAGATTACCATTCAGGTAGGAAAATCATCTTGATTGTAAATCAAGATACACAATTCTCATTGTCTAATGCCATGATTTGCTGCTTATGTACTTTTTCTATCTGGTTGTCTTGTTCTCAAGTGTCAAATCTTTTGGAGTGCATTAACTCCTGGGTGTGGCCCCCAGAGCCCTTCAAAGTGATTTTCAAGTAAGTCTCATGGTATTATTTTATCTCATGGCATGTTAAATATACTCTGTGATATTTTCGAAGATCTGATTCAAACAATAGAAACAATGTATATCAAAGCATATAATATGTCTTTATTTGTTTATTTATTTATTTTTAAGAGGAATGGCAGGTTTACTTGAGTGGATATCAGAAACATGACAAGTCACTGTATCAATTAATCAAAAGGGGAGAGAGACAAATGCTCGAAATTGAAAGTAACAAAGGTTACATAGTCTTCAATACAGAGAAAATTTCAAGTCTCCTAAGTGCAAAGTTTGCAGTATTCTACACAAATACATTTGAATACAGATGCAATGGATAATTTTCTAGTGAAACACAATTTACCCACACTGGCTCTAGGAGAAGCAAAAAATCTGAGACAATCACATACAGCACATGCTGAATTTGGATAAAGAATTATTCTATTAAACAGCAGGTAGGGGCTGGCACGCGGGTCACCCCTCCTCAGGGCCTTGGCCATGGCTTGTGGTACTTAGAGCGAGCGCGTGGCAGGCTCGAGGATACACCAAACGGCCTTGCCCGTGACAGTTAGGCAGTTAGGGGCAAGCCCCGCCATTGAGTGGAACTCCATCCAGCAGTGGCTGCAACCCAGATTGTCTGTCTGGTCTGGGTACCAACGCGCAGGAGCAAGTTGAGGGCTGAGTACATTTGAGCCAGGAACGGGTTCAAGGAGTCTTCTCAACCCACAAAAATGAGCCATCAGCCTGACAGGGCACAGCCTGCTGGTCCTGATGAGGATCCACTACCCCAGATAGAGCCAGCCCTGCCTGACCCAACTCCATCCATCAGTGAATTGAGGAGCTTTTTCGAGTGTCCGGTCTGCTATGGGTATGTGTTACCACCCATCCTTCAGTGTCAGCATGGTCATCTCGTTTGTATTAGCTGTCACCAAAAGCTGGCTTCTTGTCCAACTTGCCGGGGCCCATTGGGATCCATTCGCAACTTGGCTATGGAGAGGGTGGCTAATTCACTTACATTTCCGTGTAAATATGCCTCGTCTGGGTGTGCACTAACTCTGCCGCCTGCGGAAAAAGCAGACCACGAAGAGATCTGTGACTTTAGGTCTTATTCCTGTCCGTGCCCTGGTATTCTCTGTCCATGGGAAGGCTCTTTGGATGGTGTTGTGCCCCATCTGATGGTTCAGCATGACACCATTACAGCACTACAGGGAGAGACTATAAATTTCCTTCCTATGAACATTAATGTTTCTGGTCCTTTTTACTGGGTGATGATACAGTCCTGTTTTGACTTGCACTTCATGGTGGTCTTGCAAAAACGGGAAAACCATCATGGTCAAGAGCAGTTCTGTGCAATGGTATGGCTGCTAGGAACACCCCAGCAAGCGGAAAATTTTACTTACCAACTGCAGCTCAATGGTGATCGAAGGCAGCTGACTTGGGAAGGAACTCCTCGGTCTGTTTGGGATGCAATTGAGACAGCCATGGTGAACAGTGACTGCCTTGTTTTCGACAATAACACTGCACAGCTGTTTGCAGACAATGGCGATTTAAACATCACTGTGAGAATTTCCCGTTATTGAAATGGCAATAAGACATTTTCTGGCCAGTAACACTGATATCTTTAAATGTAAGTCAACAGTAAACCACTGAAAATGTATATTTGCACACCTAAGGTGGACATCTTTGTTATTAAAAATAATTAATAATATTATTAATGTAAAATAACTCTGGGTTTTGTGCTTGTTTTAGATTGATTATATTGCTGAAATATACTGGGGTTGTTGTTTGCGTGTATGTGTGTATGTGATCGTGTGTGTGCTTTTGTGTGAATGTTTGTTTGTGAACATGTGTGTGTGTGTGGGGGGGGTTATTTTCTCTTGAACTAACAAGCCATCTGAAGTGGTCGGGGAACACCACTTTTTCCATTTGAGAGTTATTACATAGTGCTGTTTTGTGTTTTTGTGTGTGCGTGTGTGTGTGTGTGTTTGTATTTGCTAATTTTTATTCTCATTTTTGATTAAATACATTTGAGTTCATTTTCTGTAATTCAAGTTTTTCCTCACTTTGGGGGGTACCTTTTTAAAGTTAGCATCTTTTGATATGCATAATTGTTTATGGGAAAGTTTATACTATATTAGATACATATTTTCTCCACCCCCCCCCCCATTATTCAGTTCAATAGAAATATTTTAAATTCAGCTATTTAGTGAAGTTCCAGAAGGGAAAGGTGACATCAGAAAAATTATCAAAAGCTTTTTAAAGCAGCACTAAGACGGTCTCTTTCTCTTTTTCTCACTCACTCTGTTCTACAATTGAGTCATACCTTCAAACTTAATCATTATCAGCTTAGAAATAAATTGATTTCTGAAATAGTGAAAACAAATCAGGCATTTTTTTCTTTTTTTTTGAAATACCTTGGACAAATCTCATGTGTAAAGTATGTTCTGATATTTATTGGTTTTGCAAAAGAAAGCATCGTTGTGCACAGTATTTATAATTAAAAGCAAATCATTTGTTTAGAAAAAAGCAATTGCAAAAAAGTGTGTTTTTAGTCTTTTATACTTATTGAAAGGATATCTGGCAATAAAAAGAAAGTATCAGTCTCACATCTTTTCAGAAGACAATTCTAGAAAACTGTTAAATGTAAGACAATATTTATCATCCAAACTATTTCAAGGGTATGGGAAGTATTTATTTATTTATTTATTTGAGACAGAGCCTCAAACTGTCACCCTGGAGAGAGTGAGGTGACAACACAGCTCACAGCAACCTCCAAATCCTGGGCTCAAGTGAGTCTCCTGCCTCCGCCTCCCAAGTAGCTGGGACTACAGGTGCCTGCCACAACGCCCGGCCATTTTTTGGTTGCAGCCGTCATTGTTGTTTGGCTGGTCCAGGCCGGATTCGAACCCACCAGCTCAGGTGTACATGGCTGGCGCCTTAGCCCATTGAGCCACAGGCACTGAGCCAGTATGGGAAGTATTTAAAATGAAGAGGAAAGTATAAAACTGATTTTATTTATTTATTTATTGTGTTTTTTGGCTGGGGCTCAGTTTGAACCTACCATCTGTGGCAAATGAGGCCAGCACCCTACTCCTTTGAGCCACAGGCACCGATCTAAAACTGATTTTAAAACAGGGCTTAAAAAGCACCACCAAAATCAAAGTACAGATCACATAAAATAATAAGAATGTTCTTATGTAATATATTAGCAAACTCAAGTTAAAAACACGTGAAAAACACATCATGAACTTATGATGGAGCTTATGACTTCATGTACCTTATTCCATGTATATCAAGTGTCTCAACATTAGAAAGATTATTCATATAATTTGAGTATTCATAGAGCCAAGGCAACAACTGTACCACTGCTTCCATATGTCAAAAGATATTTAACAACATCAACATTCTACAGGACAAAAGATCCAGTTTCTTTGTTTCTTTTTTTTTTTAGCCAGGGCTGGGTTTGAACCCGCCACCTCTGGCATATTAGGCCAGCATCCTACCCCTTCCACAGGAGCTGCCCCAAGATCCAGTTTCTTAATCAAATAAGTTGGAAAGTTAAGAAAACAATAGTTAGACCTATAGATTAGAAGAGAGAACATTTCAGAGTACTTTAAAGACCGACTAAATCAGAGAAATTACAATTAAAACCACAATCACACACCACCACAAAGCTGCCAGAGCAAAAATTGTTAAAAATCGTCTCTTAGTCTGTCTTGTGATGCTATAGCCGAACACCTGAGACTGAATAATTAACAAACACAGATGTTTATTCTCTCACAGATCTGAAAGCCAGGAATTCCAAGGAAATTCGCACTAGATCGTTTATTGCAGCTCAATTTACAATCACCAAGATGTGGAAACAACTCGAGTGCCCGTCAACTGATGAATGATTAATAAAATATGGTGTGTATCTGTCATTGAATACTACTGAGCCATAGGAAAGATACAGACTTTACAACTTTCAGAGTTACCTGGATGGAACTGAAGCACATTCTTTTGAATAATGTACCTCAAGAATGGAAAAACGAGCACCCCATGTACTCAGTAGTAATTTGAGACCAGGAGGTGAACATCTACAGGCCCACATGAGAGGAAAAACACAATTAAATTCCAGAAAGGGTGAGGGGTACAGAGAGAGGTTTGGAGGGAAGGGACTCAGTAAGCTTCCACCTAATGGGTACAATGTAGGATTATATGGCACACCTCCTGGGTGAAGGACTCAAATACAACTCAGACTTCGTGTAATTAATGCAAACTATATAACCTAATTATATGTTCCCTCATATTAATTAGAAACATTAGAAATAAAATACATTATCCCACTGCAAAATTATTAAGGTACCTGGTTTTCTGTGACCCTGGGAGAGTGAAACAGCCTCTTTTGCTTCAGTTTCTTCTTCTGCAAAGTGGGGAAATTAACTGTTGCTACTTAATGGGTTATTCCCTTGAACATTACTTGAGTTAGTATTTAAAAACCATGAGAGCAATGATGTGTAAGCTCACAGTACAAGATCAACAGATTTGACTTGTTCTATGTTATAAAATTGACACGGTAAGGGGGCCAAGTGAGATAGTGGGCGAGTAACAGCTTCTTTGCAAGTGGGCACGGTGAGATTGGGGGAAAAGACTCCAGGTGCCTCTGGCTTGTGGTCTCTATCCATAAACATCCTTTTGGGAAAACAGGGAGGCAGCAGGAATCTTCTGAACCCCAGAAAGATAACAAAAGCAGTGGAGAAGTGGGAAGTGGTTTCTCTTGGTCTGAGATTATAGAGCCTGCGACAGCCCTAGCAGCAAATACAGCAAGATTGCAGACAGGAAAGGCCTTCACTGTGGGTTTTTTTGGTGTTTTGGTCCTGGGCACATGGTTTAATTACATTGGGAGACTGTGAGCTAATGTATATGTGGCTCTGAGTGGTGTCCAGAGTTCAGGAGTGAGCTGCTGGACCGGAGCAGAGTTTTCCTTGTTCAGCTGTGGGCCCTGCTGCAGCCTCTGTGGGAGAGCTGCCCTGCAGGCTCCACCCTCAGATTCCTAGAGCCAGGCCTCTGCTGGGAGACCTTGGGCGAGTGACCTAGTGACTTTGAATAGTGCACAGAGGTCAGGACTGTGACCCCGGTGAAGAGCGGATCTTTCCATTTTCGGAGGTAGGAGAGCTGCCTTGTAGTCTCAGCCCTCAGGGACGTACAGTGAGGCTGGTTTGGGTGCACCTGATAAGCAGGCAGCCTGTTCAGGAGAGATCCCAGCAACATATGATTTCCTGAGAAAGCCTCTGTTCATCCAAAATCTCTCCTCTGCTCCTGGGCTGAGGAGAGATTCAGGCTCTCAACCCTGTGGGGTTTAAGGCAAAGAAGTCAGCAGAAGCCTCCAGTCTCCATCTTATACAGCTCTACCAGCATTGTGATTAGCATCTCATACCTCAGAAGATCAATTATTGCCCAGGAAATATTCAACAAGATATATATGTATTGCTTTGTTTTTGTTTTATTTTGTCTTTTGTTTATTTCAACTTTTCTCCCCTAGGATTTTCTTTTTTATTCTTTTTCTTCATTTTTCTAATCATAAATCTAGTTTTTCACTGTTGCCTTATTTCATAACAACTTCATCTTTCTAGTGTTTCTGTCCCCATTACTTAGCTTTTCCCCCAATTTTATCCTGTAAGGTTTTTTGTTTGTTTTGGTTTGATTTGTCATAGTTTTGTTTTTCATATTTGGTGGAGATGGGGTACTGTGCCTGATCAGACTGACAAAGAGCTACAGACCTAAAGGGAACCACCACCCAAGCCAGCACCTCTAGAGGGTGGGGAGACTTTAAGGTGTGGGTCCATATACCCTACAGTACACCTGTATTACTCCTTTCTCCCTCTGTCTGTTCCTCTATTCTTCTTGTCAATCCACCCTTTTACTCACCCTCTTTCTTTTCTTTTCTTTTCTTTTTTTTTTTTTTTTTTCCAGTTTTTGGCCGGGGCTGGGTTTGAGCCTAACACCTCCAGCATATGGGGCCGGGACCCTACTACTTTGAGCCATAGGTGCCACCCTTTTCTTTTATTTTTTAAAAATCTTTTCCACTTCTTGCTCTTCAATCCTCTTATCCTTTTAGTCCTGTACCAAAACAACTTAACAACACCTTAGATCAGAGGCTCGGTAACACAAAGAGAGAGCTAGAGGAAGTTGCAGAAAACTTAGGGCAAGGAAACAGGTAAAAGAAAACACTCGTGAGGAAGAAACATCAGAAAAATCCTGGCAATATGAAAAACCACACCAGAGCAACCCACTCTCAAGGGACCATGATGTAGCTGCTGCAGAGGATTCCACCTATAAAGAAGTGCTAAAAATAACAGAAGAGTGATTTAAAATACATATGATGAATACAATGAAGAAAATTGCTGAGAAAGTGGAAAGTAACCAAAAGGAAATCCAAAAACAGAATTAAATAAGAGATGAAAGATATGAAGAATATAGAAAAGATATAGCAGAGCTTAAGGATTTGAAGCAGTCACTTGGGGCACTTAAAGATGCAATAGGAAGTATCAGTAACAGATTAGACCATGCAGAAGAAAGAAACTGAGAAGGAGAAGACAAAGCTTTTGAGACTACTCAGATAGTTAAAGAGGTAGAAAAACAGAGAGAGAAAACAGAATGGTCACTGACATAATTATGAGACTACGTGAAGCATTAGAACATATGAGTTATATGTAGCCCAGAAGAAGAACAAGAACACCCCAGAGGAATGGAAGCCATACTGGAGAATATTATAAATGAAAATTTCCCAAATGTCACCAAAGATTCTGACACACACCTTTCAGAGGGATATCGGACCCCAGGTTCTCTCAACTGAAATAGAGCTTCTCTAAGACACATTGTGATGCCTTGTTCAAAGTCAAGAGAAGAGAAAAAATTCTGCAAGCTGCAAGGAGTAAGCTCAAATTGACTGACTTGAACAAATCTATCAGGGTGACTACAGACTTCTCAAATGAAACTTTTCAAGCCTGAACACAATGGTCATCTAACTTTAATCTACTTAACCAAAACAATTTCCTTCCCAGAATTCTATATCCTGCTAAGCTAAGCTTTACATTTTATGAAGAAATCAAATTTTTCTCTGATATACAAACACTGAAGAAGTTTGCCATTAGACCACCTCTACAGGAAATACTTTGACCTGCTCTGCACACTAACCACCACAATGGACCACCACCAAATTAAGCACCCAGAAACTAATGCACAAAATCTAGATTCCATAGTGATGCAAAACATAAAACTTAGCAATGGACTACTACAAAATAAGATGAATAGAAATCCACCACACTTATCAATTATCTTGATAAATGTTAATGGCCTGAATTCCCCACTGAGGAGGCATGGATCGGCTGATTGGATTAAAAACAAACAAAAAAAAACATCCTTTTGATGTCTGCAGGAAAAACACCTAGCCTTAAAGGACAAATTAAAACTCAGAGTTAAGGGTTGGATGACAATTTTTCAGGCAAACAGAATTCAGAAGGAAAAAGGGGTCCCAATCTTATTTTCAGATGCAAGTGTATTTAAAGCAACTAAAGTCTAAAAAGAAAAAGATGGTGTGGCGCCTGTGGTTCAAAGGAGTAGAGCACTGGCCCCATAATGCTGGAAGGGGTGGGTTCAAACCTAGCCCCAGCCAAAAACTGCAAAAAAAAAAAAAAAAAGACAAAGATGTTGGGCGGCACCTGTGGCTCAAAGGAGTAGGGTGCCAGCCCCATATGCTGGAGGTAGTGGGTTCAAATCCAGCCCTGGCCAAAAACTGAAAAAGAAAAAAAAAAAAGACAAAGACGGTCATTTCATATTGGTCAGGAAAAAATACAACAAGAAGGCATTTCAATTCTAAATATTTATGCACCCAACTTAAATGCTTCCAGTCTTGAAACAGACCTTAATTAGTCTCAGCAATATGATATCCTATAGACCATAATGACAGGGGACTTTAACGATTCCCTTAAAGAGCTGGACAGATCCTGTAAACCGAAATTAAACAAAGATACAAGGGACTTAAATGAGACCCTAGAACAACTATGCTTAATAGACATATATAGAATGCTCCATCCTAAAATTACAGAATATACATTCTTCTCATTGGCCCTTGGAACATTCTTCAAAACTGATCATATCCTAGGACATAAAACAAACCTCAGCAGAATCAAAAGAATTGAAATGTTATCTTGTATCTTCTCAGACCACAAGGCATAAAAGGTAGAACTGAACTCCAATAAAAATGTTTGACCTCACACAAAGACTTGGAAATTAAACAACTTTGTGGTGAATGACAGTTGGGTGCAGGAAGAAATAAATGAGGAAATTAGTAACTTCTTTGACCATAATAGCAATGAAGACACAAGCTACCAAACCTGTGGGATACAGCAAAAGCAGTCCTGAGGAGAAAATTTATCACTTTAGGTGCCTACATTCAAAAAACAAAAAGAGAGTGCATCGATCAACTCACAAACCATCTTATGGAATTAGAAAAAGAAGAACAATATAAGTCTAAACCCAGCAGAAGAAAAGAAATATCCTAAATTAAATCAGAGATTATTGAAATTGAGAACAAAAGAGTCATTCAGAAAATTAATGAAACAAGAGGTTGTTTTTTTTTTTTTTAAATAAATAAAATAGTTAAACTTTTGGCCAGACTAACTAGAAACAAAAAAGTAAAATCTCTTCTCACCTCAATCAGAAATGATAAAGGGGAAATAACAACAGATGCCACAGAGATGCAAGAGTTTATCTCTGAGTACTACAAGAAACTGTACACCTAGAAATTTGACAATGTTAAGGAAATGGACCAATATATGGAATCCCATCACCCCCCCTAGATTTAGCCAGGAAGAAATAGAACACCTGAACAGACCAATTTCAATCACTGAGATCAAAGAAACAATAAAAAATCTCCCAACCAAAAAATGCCCTGGTCCACATGTCTTCATACCAGAATTCTATCAAACCTTCAAAGAAGAACATATTCCTGTACTGCAGAAATTATTCAAAAAAGTTGAGGAGGAAGGACTCTTCTCCAACACGTTTTATAAAGTAAACATTACCCTGATGCCAAAACCAGGAAAAGATCCAACTAAAAAGGAGAACTTCAGAACAATTTCACTAATGAATATAGTTGCAAAAATTCTCAATAAAATTCTAGCCAATAGACTACAGCTTCTCGTCAAAAAAGTCATACATCAAAAAAATAATAATAATAATCATACATCATGATCAAGTAGTTCCATTCCCTGGATGCAAGGCTGGTTTAACATACATGAGTCCATAAACATTTTTCACCATATCAACAGAAGCAAAAACAAAGCCCAAATGATCCTCTCAATAGATGCACAAAAAGCTTTTGATCAGCATCCTTTTCTAATTCAAACACTGAACAATATAGCATAGTTGGCACATTTCTTAAACTGATGGAAGCTACCTATGACAAACCCACAGTTAATAATTTACTGAATAGAGTAAAACTGAAAGCTTTTTCACTTAGAATTGGAACTGGACAAGGGTGTCCTCTATCACCATGACTATTCACCATAGTGCTGGAAGTTCTAGGCAATATAATAATAATCAGACAAGAGAAGAAAATAAAGGGCATCCAAATGGGAGCACAGGAGATCAAACTCTCCCTCTTTGCTGACAATATGATCTTATGCTTTGGGAACCACAAAAACTCAACCACAAGACTCCTGGAGGTCATCAAAAAATACAATAATGTCTCAGGATATAAAATCAATGTCCACAAGTCAGTAGCCTTTGTATACAACAATAACAGCCAAGATGAGAGGCTAATTAAGGACACAACCCCCTTCACCATAGCTTCAAAGAAAATGAAATACCTAGGAATCTACCTAACAAAAGAGACAAAGGATCTCTACAAAGAAAATTACAAAACCCTAAGAAAGGGAATAGTGGAAGATGTTAAGAAACGGAAGAACATACCATGCTCATAGGTGGGAAGAGTCAACATTGTTAAAATGTCTACACTTCCCAAAGCAATCCACAGATTCAATGCCATCTCTATTAAAATACCAACATTATACTTTCAGGACTTGTAAAAAAGAATTCTTAATTTTGTATGGAACCAGAAAAAAACCGGTATAGCTAAGGCACTTCTTAGTAATAAAGACAAAGCCAGTGGTATTGTTATACCAGCCATTTGGGTATACTACAAGGCCATAGTGATCAAAATAGCATGGTATTGGCACAAAATTAGAGACATTGACATTTAGAATTGAATAGAATGCCATCATGTGAAACTAACATCTTACAGCCACCAGATATTTGATAAACCAAACAAGAACATACACTGGGGAAAAGAATCCCTATTCAATAAATTCTGGGAGAACTGGATCACCACATGTAAAAGAACATACACTGGGGAAAAGAATCCCTATTCAATAAATTCTGGGAGAACTGGATCACCACGTGTAAAAGAGGAAAAGTGGATCTGAAACTTTCACTACTTCAAAAAATTGGTTCAAGATGGATAAGTGATTTAAATCTAAGGCATGAAGCAATTAAAATCCTTGATGAAATTATGAGGAAAACACGAAGATATCAGCCTGAGGAGAGATTTTATGAAGACTTTTGTGGAAATTTCAAAAACAACAAAAATAAATAAATGGAAATTAAACTTAAGAGCTTCTGTACTGTTAAGGAGACAACAACCAAAGCAAATAGACAACCTTCAAAATGGGAAAAGATATTTGTATATTATGAGTCAGACAAAGGCTTGATAACTAGGATCTAGAGAGAACTCAAATAAAAAAAAAAAAAGAAAACAACAATCCCACATATCACTGGGCAAAAGCTATGAATAGAACTTTCCTGAAAGAAGACATATGAATGGCTAAGAAACATATGAAAAAAAGCTCATCATCTTCAATCATCAGTGAAATGTAAATCAAAACCACCCTGACATATCACTTAACCCCAGTGAGAATATCCCACATCCACATCACAGAATCCCAGAACTGAAAATGCTGGCATAAATTTTGAGAGAAGGGAATATTTTTATACTGCTGTTCGGATTGCAAACTAATACAACCTTTGTGGATGGAAGTATGGAGAATCCTCAAAGAACTCAAATTCAACCTTCTATTTGATATTGAATTCCCATTACTAGGCATTACACCAGAAATAATTTTATCATAAGGACATTTGCATTATTGAAGCTCAGTTTGCAACTGCCAAATGCGGAAATAACCTAAATGTCCACCAACCCAGGAATGGAATAACAATCTGTGGTATATGTATACCATGGAATACTATTCAGCCATTGAAAGAGATGGAGACTTTGCATCTTTTGAATTAATCTGGATTGATTTGGAACTCCTCCTCCTCCTCCTCCTCCTCCTCCTCCTCCTCCTTCTTCTTCTTTACCTTTCTTTTTCTTTTTTGCAGTTTTTGCTTTTCTATTTTTTTGGCCAGGATGGGGTTTGAACCTACCACCTGTGGTAAATGGGGCTGGTTCCCTACTCCTTGAGCCACAGGCACCACCTGGAACACTTTCTTCTTAGTAAAGCATCACAGTAATGGAGAAGCAAGTAGCCAATGTTGTCAATTCTAATATGAAGACAATAGATGATCTAATACAAGGCGGGGGTAAGGTAATGATGAAGCAGCGATAGGGGAGGAGGGTCAGGGGTTCACCATGTATGGCATAACTCTTGGAGGTGAGACACAATTATAAGAGGGACTTTACCTAACAAATGCAATCAGTGTAACCTAATTCTTTGTACCCTCAATGAATCCCAAACAATAAAACATAAGACTAGACCTGCCCTGCAGGAATTATCAGGAACTGCATTATACATGGATTAGCACTATAAACACAGACCAGAATACCACCTCAAAGCTAAAGGTCAGAGATCAAATACCACAGTGGTTCAGGAGTTAAAACAAAGCCATATGAATTAATATACATATTTTAAAAAGCCATAAAGCTCTATTTAACAGAATGAGCAGAAATCCACCCTACTTATCAGTTCTTTCATCAAATGTGAATGGCTTGAATTCCCCACTCAAAATTCATAGGCTAGGGGAATGGAAAAAAAATAAATACAAGCCAAGCATCTGCTATCTCCAGAAAACACTTCTAACCCACAAGGACCCATTCTGATTCAAGATGAAGGTATGGAAAGCAATATTCCATGCAAATAGAAACCAAAAAAAAAAAAAAACAAAACTAATGCAACCATTCTTATATAAGATAACATAGACTTCACATCAACCAAATTTAAAAGAGACAAAGATGGTCACTATCTAATAGTGAAGGGAAAAATTCAAGAAGAAGACATAACAATACTAAATATTTATGCATCTAACACAGTTGTGCCCAAATTCATAAAGCAGAACCTACTGGTTCTAAAAAAAAGATAAATAGCAACATCATAATAAATGGGGACTTTAACATCACACTGATAGAATAGGTGATATCTTCCAGGCAGAAAAAGAGCAAATAAATGAGGGACTTAAGTGGAACTTTAGGACATATGGGCCTAGGAGACATCTAGAGACACATTCTATCCCTACACCACTGAATATATGTTCTTATCATAAGCTCATGGAACATTTTCTAAGATTGATTACATTTTAGGTAACAAAACATGTCTTGACAAATCTAAAAAAAAAAATAGAAATTATACCACGCATCTTCTCAGATCACAGTGAAATTAAATTAGAAATCAATCCCAAAAGAAATGCTCATTACTGAACAAAGTCATGGAAACTAAACAACCTATCACTGAGTGATAGGTAGGCCAAAGAGGAAATTAAAGTGGAGAAATAAAAATGTTTTAAAGTTTTCTAGTAAAAATATGAAATGATACAGCCATCCTGGACAACAGTTTGGCAGTTTCTTTAAAATTAAATATGTACTTACTACATCTAGTAAATTACACTCCTGGGTACTTATTGCCACGAAATAGAGAGATATGTTTGTGCAAAATCCTGTACAAAATTTTTATTAGAAGTTTTTTGTTTTTTTTTTAATTGAATCATAGCTGTGTACATTAGTTCAACCATGGGGTACAGTGTGGGGGCTTCACATGCAATCTGAGATATTTTTATCAACCTGATTGACATACCATTCATGATATTTTCTCGTTTACTATATGAAAAC
>CAUYON010143517.1:0-22094 GCA_963573935.1 Arctocebus calabarensis | reverse complement strand
AGAATATGTTCCAGCTCCATCCATGTAAACACAAAAGAGGTAAAGTCTCCATCTTTCTTTAAGGCTGCATAGTATTCCATGGTATACATGTACCACAATTTATTAATCCATTCGTGGGTTGATGGGCATTTGGGCTTCTTGCAGCCCAATTCATAATTGTTAGGTTTTAGTTTTGAAAGTCTTTTCAAATTTATCTTTATAGAGTTCATATCTTTTTCTTTAGTTACATTGCTTCTAATTAAAATCAGTGTGACCACATTCAAGCATCCTCAAACAAACAATTAAGTGTGTTATATAAGAAACATGACTACCATTAAAACTCCTGAGTGTGAGGAACTGTATTTATCAATCATTTTAATAAAAATGAACGTATATATTGTTACAGCTTTCCTGGACTGTTTGGCCATAAACATTGAAATTGATATAGGATCTGCTCATTATTATTTAAATAAATTTTGTGGTCAAATGTATATGATTTTTAAAATACCAATAGTCAGTTAGAAGTTAAATACAGTACTTAATATATAAAGTTAGGTAATATCTGAAAGAGAAATTTCCAAGGGGAATACAGTACTTTTTGGAAATAACATTTATCAAACTGTTTAACATAGCTTTCATGGCGTTTTCTTAGTTATTGTCATATATAAAACCAACACATTGTACCCCATGATTCCATTAATGTACACAGCTATAATTTAATAAAAAAAAGGAAATAACATTTATACAGCAAATGAAGCCAACTTCAAGTGATATTTGTGGAAAGAGACACTAATAACTCATAGAAATCCAGGCAAAGATTAGGCATTTTCCTAAGTGGTAGAAGGAACAGATTAGTTGCCTATTGTCTTGTAATCTTCTTCTCTAAGGGAACCTAAATAACTATATATAATACACACTCTTGTGTCCCACTAACAATTAGCTCAGGAATCTTTCAATGCCCATATTTAGAATATAATGAATCGTCATAATGTGATTTGATACAGAAAGACACAGATTAATGATCAAGTTTTTGAAATCCATTTAATGAGTTACTTGCGCACATTCATTTCATTCAGTTTTACCTTTGGAAGTGTCTCAATCAAGAAAGAAAGTATTTGTTTTAATAAATCATTAACCTCACCTTTTTCTCAATACCGTGTTTAATAGACAAACTGTCTTTAGTTGATACATACACAAATGTACACATACCTAATTCAACTCTACAATTACTTTGGCATACTTTTTTTCTAGATACTGTATAGAGTTGAAGCCAGTCACAGAGATTTATAGCACATGGATAAAGTAACAAGTATATTGTAAATATGGTTTAAGAGCTTTATACATAATAATGATTTAAAAGACAATGTTAAGCTAATTTTCATATTTAAAGTAAAGAATTTTTTCAAAACAACCGCTCACTTTAAAGTTTAGATAACAAAAGTTTAGAGAAATTAAGTAATTGGGGGACTATTTTAGGAGTTAAAGATAAATATAATCAAAATACGATATCTTAAAGTTATATGTAACATAAAATGTAAATTCAAAATAGAGTAATAGTGGTAATTATAAATAAATAAGAGAAATAATGGTATTTTCTTAACACTAGCAGATAAATTCTAATTTCTAAGGTGTATACAGATACTATTTAGGTCTTATTTTGCAATGTAAAAATATTCTTTTATTCATTACTATTAATGAGCACAATAAAACAAGTAAGACCAAAGAGAAGAAGTAAGGAAGAAGAGAAAATTGCAAAGTAATTGGAAAAACATGTAAGAAGGAGATGAAGGTGAAAGAACAGATATAACTGAAACCAACAGTTAAAAACAATATTTTATAATCTGATTTTCATGCTAACCTGACTGGAATCTCTCCGCTGGGTCCTTGGTTCTCAGAAATTCGATGACCACCAGGAGTTAAGCGAAAGGACAGAAAAGATTTTCTTGATAGAAAAGAAGAAGCAGAAAGAGAAAGAAATAAAAAAGCCTCAGGCACAGCAGAGAGGGATCCCCAAGTAGGCAACCCATTTGGGCCTCTGTCTACAGGTTTATATGTAGCTTTTCTCATCCTACAGGTGAGAGTTTGGGGAGAAGGAATTTATGCCTGAAATATGTCAATCGCTAACACCAGGGGCCTGTCAGCAGAAGTTAATTTTAAAATTACCACTGCGCGGAAAGGTGGTCCCACCTATGATGTGCTGTCTGCTCCAGGCATGGCGGCTTAGGTGGAACACTTCTCTAGCTGGTTCTTGGACCTACAAAGGCCCAGAGAATGGAGACTGTGATCAAATTGATTTGTGAGTCTCCAAAAGCCCAGGAAATGGGATTTGTGTCCAACCTGAGTTGGGGGAAACTGCATCACTAGTAGAGTGGTAATAACCCTAACGTAAAAAAATATATACGCACATACATGTATATAAATGAGTCCAATCGTTACTTTTGGTTCATAATTAAATATTAAGTTTCTTAAATATATAAAATTCTAAAGCTTCTTATTAAAGAGTATATACTCAAAGAATGATCTAGTGTTTCTGTTACATGGAGTAGAAATCCATAGAAATTTTTCAAATAAATTCAAAGTCGCCTAAGTGTACAGCGTCTAGAAAGTCTACAGTAGTATATACAGCAATGCCTGGAAGTTATTTGGATTGAGCCAATGTTATAGTCACTTTAAAAACTGTTCCACATAAATTGATACATCTACCATTATACCCTAAAATCTCTCTCCAAGGTTCAACACATGTGAAATGAACACTTAAATCCCACAAAAAATAGTGCACAGATATTTACCAAAGCTTTATACAGAATTGCCGAAATCTAACAACCACCTAGGTGTCAACTACAGTACATCCATGCAATGGCATACTTCTCAGCAATAAAAAGGAATTAGTAAGTCACACATGTAGGGTCTTAAATATATTCTGTCAAGTTAAAAAAAGGCTAAATTCATAAGATTGATTTTATATGATTAAATTTATATGACATTCTAGAAAGGCAAAACTATAACAAGGGAAGAGAAATCAGAGGGTGCAAAAGGAGGAAGGTAAAGAGGACTGGCTAAAAGGGACAGCGTGAGGGAAACTGAGGGTCTAAAGTGCTTCATGTTCTTTCTTGCGGTAGTGGAAAGATGACTACATCCACTTGTAAAAACCCATAGGTATAAATTACAGACAGAGAATTTTATTTATTTATTTATTTTGAGACAGAGTCTCACTTTATCACCCTCACAGAGTGCAATGGCCGTCACAGCTCACAGCAACCTCCAACTCCTGTGCTTAGCTCATTCTCCTGACTCAGCCTCCCGAGTAGCTGGAACTACAGGTGCCCACCACAATGCCCAGTCACCTTTAGTTGCAGTTTTGTTGGGTCCGTGTTCGAACCCGTATCCCTAGTATATGGGGCTGACACCCTACCCACTGAGCCACAGGTGCCACCCAGACAGAATTTTATAGCATGAAAATGTGAATATTTCCATCATGATATGCAGGGAATGCAGATGGATAAATGAATTTGTCTGTATTACAAATGAATTACATAACAGCACTAGGGAGGTAAAAAAGACAGGATCTGACCTAAATAAGTTTGGATAACATTGTATAATTAAAGGCAAGAAGATTATACACAAACATCATACTCACAGGTGTCAAAGTGTCTCCTCCTAAATCTGTATTGATTACAAAATGAAAAATGGTAAAAATGAACACTACCCCTAACTAAGTGATCAAGGTCTATGCTGCCAAAACAAAACATTTAAATAATGTACTCCTGCCTGATATGGTACATGGATTGAAAAGGGTCCGTCTTCCTTTCAGTATTAGTTCCAAAACATGTAACTTCAATCTAATAGTGATGAAACAAAATACACTGAAGGGCAATGCCAAGTACAAAATACTTGACAAGTAATGACAAGGAAAGACTGAGGAATCCTTACAGGTCGGAGGAGATTAAGAAAACAAGCAAATAGGGTGTTGCCTGTGGCTCAAAGGAGTAGGGTACCCGTCCCATATGCTGTAGGTAGCGCGCTCAAACCCAGCCCCAGCCAAAAAAATGCCAAAAAAAAAAAAAAAAAAGAAAAGAAAACAAGCAAATAAATACAGTGTGTGGTCCTGGCCTGATCTGACAAGAGAAAAACATTATTGGAAAAATTGGTAAAATCCGATTTTACCAATTTTAATGTATATCTAGTGTAGAAAATAATATTGCACCCATTTTGATTTATTAGTCTTAATAATTATGCTATTGATATATAAGATATTGACATTAGGAGAAACCGACTGAGAATTAAATGGGAAATTCCTTCTACTCCTGTAATTCCTCTGTAATTCTAAAATTATTTCAAAATAAAATTATAAACAGCATGATCACAATGTATAAAACTATTTCCAGTTCATTAATTCTTTACAAAGGGGTAACTAATTCCCTTGTCATTTTGGATAAAGATAAATTATAAATTATCAAAAATTAAGTAATTTTTTTCAACAGTGCCCTGAATTTAAATAAAACATATTACATTCTGAAGTTTGATTTCACTTTATTTCTGTCTCTCCTTAATTTGATTTACTATAAAATTAATGAATGAGACAATTTTATAAACTTTAACATTCAATATCTGGTACACAAATCATAGCTACATAATTCATCAGATGCTACAAAACAAGAACAAACATAATTAATTTTTAGGCAGTGTGGGTGAAAAGTCAAAGATTTGTGTAGACAACAAAATGCCATAAACTTTAACAGGAAACATATGTTTTATTGGATGTCATATAAAGATTATAAAAATTCCAGAAATAAATACATACTTATGTGTTAGCATAAAACATTTTAAATTACTATTGTAGTGGCGATCTTTTTACACTGATGAGTCTAGTTCTAATGAAGATCTGGAATTATCCAGTGCTCCATTTCCCTCATCTATTCATCCTGACATGATATCGTACATAAGGATTATATAATCATTTTATACAAGAATATCATGGTTAACTATCTTGTGGGAAGAGAAAGAAATTAAGTACAATGATAAACTATTACTTGGCCAGAATTAACTAATATTCAATATAAGGCACAATAAAATTTTTGAAAATGTATTATTTACTGTGAAAAGAATATTTGTTTTTTCCCATAAACTCACGTTGAAATCCTAACTCCCAGTGTGATGATGTGGCCTTGGGACATAATGAGACCATGAGAGCTATGCCCTCATGCATGGATTAGTGTCCTGAAAAAGTAACAATTAAAAAAATAAAACACACATGCACAAAAGAGCTAGCTTTTCCCCTCTCCTTTCTCTGCCTTGCAAAGAAAGAAGATGACACTCTACAAACCTGAATATTCTCCCCAGAAACAACTTTGCGAACACGCTGACTTTGATCTCTGGAGCTGTGTGAAATAAATGTTTGTTTTTTCAGCCACCTGGTCTACAGTATTGTGCTATAGCTGCCTGAACTGATTAGGACAGCATGCCTAGTAGAGGAATTGCAGGATCAAACGGTAGATCTACTTTTATTTCCCTAAGTGTTCTCCAAACATGTCAAATCCACTAAGAGTAGAGTATAAATGTCTTAACACCATAATTAAGCAAGTGAGGTAAAGGTTGTGATAACCAGTTTGATGTAAGCATTCCAAATTGTGTCTAAAACCAGCACATAGTACCCCATAAATGCATTAATGCACATAGTTATGATTTAATAAAAAAAAGTTAAGAGTAAAAAAAAAAGACAGCATACCTATGATAATTATGAATAGATATGTCCTGTACATTGTGGAGGGCATTGTGAACATTTGACCAAGACATTGTACCTCAAAAGAGTAAGATGGAGAAACTTATATCCAGAATACTTAATAGAAAAAAACTTTAAGTCGTGAAGCTTACCTTTGGAGGAGACTATGAAGATGATGAATAAAAAATTAGATGGTACATGATCTATGTGTATATGACTTAATAAAAAAAGAAATTAAAAAAATTAGATGGCATACTATCCATATAACCTTCTTAACATTGGAAAAAAATGTAATTCAGGAATGAAAAATACATGGTTTAAAAAATGGGGTTGCAAATTGTTCTCTTACTCAAGGTAATGAAATATTGCTGGTCAAGTATTTCAAAAGTACTTTTTATTTTGAAATAATTTTAGATTTGCCACAAAAAGACTTGAAAAATTGTTCCCATAAAATCAACATTTACAAAACCATAGTAAAATGATAATCTCTTAATGTCGACATTGTCACAATGGTATTAAGTGAACTTCAGGATTTATTGACATGTAACCCATTTCTCTACTAATATCCTTTTCTGTGAAGCCTCCCAGAATACCACGTTACACTTAGTTGGCATGACTAAAATGTCCTCTTAAATTTGTGACAGCTTCTCAGACTGTCCTTCTTATGCATAACCTCCATACTTTTTTTTTTTTATTGGTGCAATCATAGGGCACGATTCATATACCTTTAAAGACTGTAGGCCAGGTATTGTGTGAAATCTCTCTTAATTTATGCATGTGTGATGTCTTCTAATTTTTAGTCTGGGGCTGCACGTTTGGGGGAGAATATTGCAGAGGCAAAGTGACCTTATGATGTCTATTGGGAGTATATGATATCAACATGATGTATTTCTGGTGATGGTAACCTTGATCACTTAATTAAGGTGTTGTCTTTGAAGTTTCTCCAAAGTAAAATTATCATTTTCGTATTCTATGGTCTTGTCAATAGAAGTAAATCACAAGGTTCAATCCACATTCAAGGTGAGGAATACATTTTACTGTTTGGAGCAAGGATTATCAGAGAACTTGAGGATATATGCTAAAATCGCCATGGTAATTTGTAAATACTTTGAGGAAATAATTTTGGATTATGAAAATGTTGGTTGTCTTTAAAATTACTTCTCCTTTCTTTTATAATTCATTATTGGATGTCCTCATTCATACTGCATTTATTATATTCTAATTTTCCCCCTTCTGTTATTTATCTATGTGTATCAGTAATCACTGGTAGATACATACTCATTTTATTATATTTAGGTATATTCTTACTTGATCATTTATTCTGAGTCAATTTTCATTGTAGGAATTAAGAGGAATATCTAATAAGGAATTTACTGACTCTTTAAGTGAGATATAATTGAAAGAATAGAATGAGGTTTTTCTGGATTTTGCCTGTTTGTTTGATTTTGTTTCCTCAATACTGTATTCTACTTCTAGGGAGACAGATGTTATTTCATATGATAAGACTTATTAACTTACTTTAGTTCATCCCAAACAGGACTTAAGAAAAGTCCTTTGGTCATTAAAAAAAAATTCAGACTTAGATTCATAGAAGGAGATTTTAGGACTAAGTCCAGAGATGGTAATCAACAAAGAAAACTACTATAACTGAAATGACATTTCTTTTCTGTACAGTGATTCACTTTCACTGCCTCTTGAATTAGTAAAATTACTAATAAAATAACATTAGATAAATTTTAGATCAATAAATTAGATTGGGCTTAAAAGGAACACAATCTACACAGGATTACCTTTATAGGAATAACAATTGCAAACCCCCCTAGGTTAGAAATATGCTAGACACACAGAACACACTTTAAGTTATTATACCCATGGTTACACTTTATTACTAGAAATGAAATACACACTCAAATCATTAAAAGAAGAGATGGGTAGGTCAGAATGCTGGAGGGGTCCAGAGTGGATATTCCAGATGTCCTCTCTCTTGAGAGTCATGAGCAATGTTAACTCCTCTTGCATGTGGTGTGTGACAGTATTGCCACCCAGGCAAGCTCACCCTGTTCTTGGTCCCCCATGTTTTGAATGGCATTTGAGCACACACTGCCCATGTGGTTAAACTTTAATCTTCTACTCTCAGTGATCAAGCTGAAACTTTCAATTTCCAGTGCCTGCAGAGGCAGAACTGATTCTCCATGATCCAAAGCCCCCATCATAAGTCACATTGTTATACTTTCTGATAGCCAAAGCCCCTAAGCAAACAAAGGCACTCATGTCTGCCATGACATTCTGAGATCACATTCAAGTAATGGAGGAAAAAGACTAGATATTAATTTTAATAAAATAGGGAAATATGGGGGTGGGGAGATGGAAAGAGGAAGGGATATGGGGGGTCATGGCACACCTCTTGAGGGCAGGACACAGTTATGAGAGGGACTTTATCTAACAAATGCAATCAGTGTAGTCTAATTCTTTGTACCCTCAATGAATCCCAACCAATAAAAAAATTGCAAATCAACTAAAAAATAGTTAAGATATAATTGTAAATTGACAATAACTTTGAACAAATAACAACTGTCACGTCCTCTATGGCCCTGGTCTCGATTGCTGCAGAAAGGAACCAGGCGAGACTGGATAAGAAGTACAAGGTTGTAGGAGGCGGGCTAACCTTGATTGCGGGGTAGCCCTGAGCAACCTCCACAGTAGCCTTTCATTGAGACAGCACAAGGCAGGTGAGGGGAGTATAAGATAATGACTACGTGCCCAAGGATCTCCATGGGCTGGGTTCGTTCTCTGCAAGGAACACCTGCAATGAATTGGTGGGGGGCCCGCCCCCCAGCTGCAAATCATCTTGCTGAGAGGTCGTGTGGCTCTTGGCATCCTCTATAAACAACAATGTCTCATTGACTTTAAAACGTAAATAGAAGTAAACTGTATGAACAACATTATTGTCAGTAAATTAGGGAATGATGAAATAATTTAAGATTTCCTCAATTCCTTTTAATGTCTAGAATTGGTAGATATATTAATTTCATTTAAAATTAATAAATTAAGCTCACATGATGTAATCTACATATGCACCAATAAAATAACAAACTACTAACATGTAACTTGGAAATTATATATATATGTATATTATATATATACATATATAATTGTTTTTTTCCTTTATTCTTTTCCTCAAGAAACTATCTTACATGGGTTTTATAATTTCTAGAATCTACTATTATGTCTTATTTTATTTTTCTATATTTTTGTATATTACCTTACCCTGTATTCTGTGACCTGGCAATCTATCTGTCCTGTACCAATCATGAGTTTATTTTTAAGCTTTGTCTGTTTTGTTCTGTAGTTCATCCAACTGATTAAAATTATTCATGTACAAATTAATAGATGTTGCAGTTACTTGTGATTGCCAACACAAGTGTGATTTACAATTTTTCATCAATCTAAAAAATTCTGTTGTGCTACTTAGCTTTTATTTTTCTCATTCTACTTCTAACCACTGTCATCTAACAATATTTTGTTTCCTGTTACTGTTTTGCAAACCTATAGTTTTGAATAACTGGAGTCATGCAGTAAATATTCCTGCATGCATAGTTTCTTTCCCTTAGTATAACATATCTGAGGTTCTTCTATGTTATGAACATCAGTATCATTCCTGTTTAAGATGGAATAGTATACATCATATAAATAAAACAATTTATTTTGCCTAATTTTCATTTAAGGGACATTTAGATTGCTTTCAATTTTTGACTATCATTGATAAAACCACTATAAAATGTGTCAAACATTAGGCAATTACTTAATAACGCAATTGCTAGGTTATGTGGTAAATACATGTTTAATTCTTTGAACAACTGCTAAAGTTAAGAGTTATGGTGATCAGTCCTGAGTACCAGTACCACATCTTTTTGCTGCCACTGTGTTTGTCTTGCTACTGACATTCATCTCTTAAGGAAATATGGAAAACAGGAAGCAGGGTACTCCAAATGTATCTATGAAATATGAGGGTGTGACATCATGGTCAAGTCAATGCTACTTCATCCTATGCTTTAGATATTTCTAGGGATTTATAGTAAAGTTACAATAGGTAAGATATCCAGTTATTTTTGTGATATTATAGATTTTTCTATTTCTATTTTATAATTTATGCCATTTCAAATATATAATACAGGAGTCTACAACACATATTTACCAGATGTAACTTAGTTAAGTTTCATGATAAAAAACTGTGAATAAATGTCAAAACACCATGATGATGAAGTCATTGCTAAATATTATACTGTTACCTTAAATAAAGTATTACAATATTTATTTGAAGATGAACATAATCTCTTTATTATATTGGTGAATGTAAACAATTTTAAAATTAAAATGACTTCTAATTAACATACCACCCTAAACTAGTATCTTAAAGAAACTTTTATTTTTACATTTGTTAGGTGACTACTAAATTATATAATATCATGGGCAGAAAAATTATTCTTGGTATGTTTTAATAAATTTTAACATATTATTTCCTAAATCCATGATACTGCTATTTTTTCTGTAAAATATATTTGTCTAATATGATTATATTTATATATATATATATATACACATACATACATATATGGTGTATGTATATATATATTTTTCTTTTTTTGAGACAGAGTCTCACTCTATCACTCTGGGTAGAGTACCTTGGTATCATCGTTCACAGCAATTTTAATCTCCTGGGCTTAAGCCATCTTCTTGCCTCATCTTCCCAAGTGGTTCGGACTACAGGTGCCTGACACAATGCCCAACTGGTTTTTGCATTTTTACTGAAGACTGGGTCTTGCTTTGCTCTGGCTAGTCTTGAACTCCTGAGCTCAAGTGATCCACCTGACTCACCCTCCCAGACTGGTAGGATTACAGCTGTGAGACATTGCACTCGGCCCCTGTTATGATCATATTTTTTATACTTTATTGGATATATAATTTTTAAAGTAATATTTATTGAAAAGTATAAGGTTGGACAATTAAGTTCACAAACTCAGCCTAGAAAAACTGCTACATATCTCATTGCTGGATATCACTACAGTCCCATTCAAAGTACTTCCCGTGGAAGCTATGCACTGACACAAGTCCTGGTACAAAGCTATTTTGGAACTCTTTCTTTCTAGAAAGGGTATCAGGACTATGGTGGTAGGAGGTCAGACAATTAAGTTCAGGAACCCATCCTTGAAAAAGTGCTACATACCACATTGCTGAATATTATTAGGGTCACCTCGGAAGTACTCCTCTTGGGAAGCCACGCCCTGCTGCCAGGGGCTAGTCCACCTTTCAAAGCACTTCTTTTAGGATGAGTTCAGAAACTTCATTTTCAGACCACCTATGAGAATAGCTCTGATGACCATTCCAAAAAAATTGCTCCAAATTTCTTTGAAAGGTAGACAGTAGCCGGCCTCAGTGCCTAGCTTCCCAAGGGGAGCACTTTGAAGGCGATCATTTGAGATATTCAGCAAAGAGGTGTTCAGCACTTTTTCTAGGATGAGTTCCTGAACTTAATTGCCTGACCTCATATATCAGCTTTTTGACATCTTCAATGTTCCTTTATGGGAATATTTACACTAATGGAACTGGTATCACTAAAGATGAGAAGGTCGTTAGTAAACTCAGCAATTTGGGGTAAATGTAGACTATTCTTAAGTCTAGTTTTATTGAAAGTGTTAATCAACAAGAACTTAACATGAAAAAACAATGAGATGAATAGTAAGATAAAATACTGAAGTTATCACAGCATTCTAGTTGTAAAGTAACATATTTTGTTTTTGACTTAATCTTTATATCACTAAGAGCCTACTAGCATTACTCTTACATAATAGCTTTCTAAAGTGCTCCTCACAATTTCAACAATCCAAGTTTTTTTACTCTTTATTTATCATGTTATTATCACATATTTCTTGCATCTTGTGATTTAGTGTCACACCAAACTATATGTTCAAAATCCAAAGCTGTTGAAAAATTTAGAAACATCAAAATTCAAATGCCAACTTATGGTTGCTTGCTCCCATAAAATGTTATCTACATAATGCCAAGCACTCAATGTGTGTTCTTTTATTTTTGTGAATGAGTTTGCATTTTCAAGTTGACAGATTTCCCCCTCACTTTTCTCAATGTAGTTATAAAAATTTCCATATCTGATGGAGTCAGTATTTTTGTAGCAATTCCTATTTCATCCAAGGTTCATTTTTCACTCTGATGAGATTGGAGAACACCCAAGCATAACATAAGGGAATATTCATGCATATATGCATAAAGACTCCATAGCAGAGCCTTCTACCCATTTAGATTAGCATACGGAATCATTTAACACTCAATAAATAAAAAAAAAAAATAGAAAAAAAACAACATCATCACAAAGAATGAATAGCATTTAATGATTTAACAAAACCTGTTCCTCCATACATTTTGTTATGAATTCTTGGCAAAATATGATATTCCTTGCAGTATTGAACTATTAGTTTTATTTCAGAACTTGTATTCTTCACTAAGATTTGTGAAAACGTCCCATCACTGATCATGTTGTTTTCATCATTATTTCATGGATTTTTCTTTTCACTTCTATAACCATTTCTTGCATTAAATGTTTTGGAACTAAGTGAATCAGATTCACTGAAATCTCTGGTGTCAACAAAATTTTTGCAATGTTAATATTTACTTCTTTGATTATTTACAATTATACATTTTGATTATAGGAATATTTAAAAATTCTTCAGGACTAAATCTTTTTCTGGGAATATTATTTACTGAATTTAATTACTTACCACATTTTTTTTTGTGATCTCTTTTGTACCTCTGCAATGAAGCACATACATGTACATACACACACACACATGCAATAGTCAGTCTAGATCTGATACATTGTAGAAACATTTCAAAATATTGGAAGTTTTGTTTAGGATGCAATAGGGTTTGGGTAGTGATTTTTGTATCAGGACACACTGCTTACAATAGGTTTTAATGTGTTCCTAGGCGTTTGTGGCTGAAGAGGACAGGGGTGACTAAAACTGAAGATGTGGAAGGCAGTGTACAGACAGCTCAGAGTAATGAGTGACTTCTCAGTTTGGATGGTGAAATCACAGAGCATTGGAATAGAGAAGATAGTGAGAAAGCTGCTTAAATTTTAGATGAAAAAGCAAACAGTCTGGAAATTTGTAGGTATTAAAGATCAGAAAGAATGAATAATTGAATAAGATAGGCTCCATTCCACAGTATTTGTATTAAATAATTAATTTATTTTTAACAAAAGGAATAGTTTGGAAGGATTTGAGAAATAGTGTTTTAATGAAAGGCTTGGTTTTAAGTACTGAGGGGAGAATTTGAGAAATTAGGATAATTTACTGTTAATGTGCCAGATGAGAAAGTTGAAAGGCTTAATAAAACAGAAAGAATCTCCCACCTCTTCACCAGACTTAGAGTTCAGGCATGCTTTGAAATTCTTTCTGGAGGAATTTGCATTAAAGGACATAGACCTACTGTCTTTCGTTCCTGACTGAGCTCATGCACACATTCATCTTGGAGGTCAGGCATCTCCATTCAGAAGCCTCCTTAGGGCCTTTGCTCCCGCATTTCCCAGACGCCTCTGCCAAACCCTGCATTAGAGTCTTAGTCCATGCACTTTTGTCTCCATTAGTACTATTTTGAATCCCAGAGCTCTCTCCTGTCTCTCTCACTGCCCAACAGCTCCACTAAAAGGCAGAAGTTTTCTTTTCAAGACTTCCCTGCAGTAAGATAATTTTCTCTGTTTGTATTGCATCTACTTGACCTTTAACCAGTGCTATTTCATGAGAAAGAAAAAATATGAACACTTGGAAGGTTCTGCCTCCCTCTCTTGTCCTTTGAAACACTGGCACAGTAAACGAGTAAAGGCTTGATGGTTGTTTTCAGTTTGACCTGTTGTCTTAATCGACCACCTCGACACCTGACTCATTGCAACCTGTTTCTCTTGGATGCCTTCTTGCCCTTCCTATGCTCTGCTCCTTCGGGTATTTTACAGAGCCTGGCTGTTGCAGTCTGTATTGTAAACTCAGCTAATGGGAAGCACAACCACAAACATGAACCATTGCCTATGATTTAGAAGACTAGGAGGAAATAGGGAATGATTGCTGATGGATAAGAAATTTCTTTTGGGGGAGATGAACATTTTCTAAAATTGATATGGTGATGGTTGCATAATCCTATGAATGTGCATATAAAAAAACAATAAATTTTGTACATGAAATTGATAAATACTATGGTATGTAAACTACAAAAGTTATGGTGTCAATTAAACAGATTGAATTTACAGATTTATCATAAATAATCAATAGAGGTCTGTTGCACAAAAAGAAAAAAGGCTACATAATGAAATTTCAGGGGAATTAGGGTTATTCCATTACTTGGATGTTATAAATAGTGTCTGATATAATTATTCCACATTGTCTTCATAAATCATAACTTCACTTTGTATCCCATAAATGTATACAATTGTAAAATATATTTTTTTTAAAAAAATCTGGCTAACTCTAGTATTTTGAGATCAGAAGGAGGAAGAGGATCCAGTAAAAGAAATAGATAAAGAAGGAAGGAAAGGGAAAAAAAGCAAAGACACTGTGGTGCCCACGAAGTCATTCAAATACTGTATTTCAGGAAGGAGAGAGTGATGTTCCTGGGAGATCAGATATTCTGATATAAACATTTTGGGCTGTCACTTGCCCAATAGAGAAGCTATTGGTACACTTGATACATTCAGTAGAATCTTGGCTAAAGAAAAAAAAAAAGATGAGAGAGAGGAAAAAAGAAGAAGAAGGAGAAGGAGGAGCAAAAAAGAAAAAGATAGAAAGAAAGATTGATTCCAGGTTTATTTAATGAGAAAAGGGGAGGTAAAAATTCAGAAACACTATGTACAAATTTTTAAAGGAGTTTTCTTACAAAAGAATGATGAGGAAGTATATGGAAGGTGTAGGTTCCATTTACATGGTATGGACAGTTCTAAAAATAAAGATTATTAGGCAATAGAGAGGAGAATATGAAGAAGGAGGAGAATTAATGCATCATTATTAGAGCTGTGTCATTCAATACCAAGAGTCCATGGGACCCACTGTGCAACAGGAGAAGTCTGGCAATTATAAAAGAGGGTAGTTCAAGTCTACATACATAGGTTCGGGTAGATTGGAAGACTTGCCATTGAGAAAATGACATAGTTCTCTTGTTTGCTTAAATTTTCTCAGTGAAATACACAGTAAAGTTCTGAGTCAAATGTTATGTTTGAGCTGAGAGAAGGAAGACATGAAAGTTCTAATCTATGATTAAAGAAGCTATGGGAGAAAGGCAATCTTCCCTATGGAATACTAAAAATATTTTTATGGTAAGACATTGGCAAAAAATATACTTGATTCCAATATCACCTTTGATCTTTTAGAAAATTGTCATCATTAAGTAGCACTATTAAAATACATAAATACTTATGGCCTTGAATCATCACTTTGGAATACCTAAGCAACTCCTTCATTCCAAGTTCCCTATCAACATGCAACCAGCATTAATTCTTATCTATAACACTAACATTGCAGAGTGAAAGTATTCCCCACAGAATAATTTTAACATTGAATAAGACGCCCTCTTTTTTTTATATACGTGTTTTATGAAAAACACTTTATTTAGTGTTATAACTAAAGTTTTAATTCAATGGTCCCTAAATTTAAATTCTTTTAGTAAGAAACCTTATATTGTTTATGAAAGTTGCCAGAATCAAAATGGAATAATTAATGTTAAACCGTAAAAATTAGTCAGAAAAGCCATAGAAAGAGGGCTTTCACGTTTGCATGCCTAATAAGAAAAAATGACACAAAAGAGTGCAAAACCCATAATCTTGCATCAAAGACCATCACAACATTACATGGATACAGTAACACAAATATCCTTCTGCAAGGACACACGCTCAGCATCTGCTTGTCCAAACTTAAGCTGGCATTGCCTTTGCTATTGATCTTTGTAGCTATGATAGTTGCTTAGCACAATTAGGTAATCCTCCTGACTTTTTATTTTTAAAAATCTCTGTCTTCCTTTACCTTTCTGAATACACACGTAGTTTACTATGACGCGTAAATTCCCATTGTAATGGTTTATCCCCAAATACATTTCTCTCAAAGAACCTCTTTTTATGTTACTTAGCTTAACAAGTTCTAAAGACTAAAATCTGGAGACATAATCTCCAGATCTTTAATTTGGTTTTATTGTATTCACAGGAAATTTTCATAGGCAATATCATGGTCAATTGTACAACTTTCAGAAAAAAAAACCCTCATTTTTACTTTATTTTCATTATTTTTGTTTAAAGAAAATTATTCAATATGATGAAGTACAGTATAGCAGAAATCATACCTGCATCAAAATAACCTGTTTATATATTTTTACTTCCACAATGGAACAGTTTACCTTCGACTGTGAGTTACTGAGAACTTAGTAATTTTAATGATATTTCAGAGGTAATCAGAGAATGAGTATGCAAGGAGTCATGCCTCTGCCAAACTGTCAGTTTATGTAACTGCCTTGTGGCAAAACCAATATTAATAGTTGAGAGTTCTTAATGCCCTAGGGCTCTCTTCCCTTACTAAGACATGATAATCAGCTTCACCAAGCTATATGGCTGCACCTTTGCCAACTCATGAATACATCATTCAAATGAGTGTCATAAACAGACAGAAGTGTAAGTTGCTCCTGTCTTTTGAGACTTCTGTCAAGAATTAGAAGCTGGCTAGCTGTTGGGAAGTGTAGGATAAATGAAAACCTTATTAAAACTTTAATAAATTAACTTAATGCCTTCTTGGAGAAATAGTCATTAGGTTACTCGTCAGCACTATGTGGTCTCAACATAAAGTAAAAAAGAAATCATAATCTCTAATCCAAAAAATCCTAAAACCTAAATGATTTATAAATGAGGCATTTTCTTCTGAGTTCACTAAAATTCAGGAGAAAGCAAAATTTGTTGTCCTACTATTACCCAAAAGTCTTATGAATAGCTTATCTGTTTCCTATTTTACCTTACACTCGAAGTTTTTTAACACGTGTTTCCTGCAGATAATGCTTATGTTTTGCAGAGAACAATACATGTATGTTTCCATAGTATAGTCAGAAAGATATTTTTACTGCTACAGCAAAATAATGCAAATCCCAGACTATAAATATGTAAATTTATGCTAAACTAATTATCTCAGGATTGAAAGCCTTAGTGTAATTTTATTTTTTTTTTATTTTTATTTTTTTTCTTAGTGTAATTTTAAATGTATTTCAAATAGTTGCTCAAATCTACACTTTATATTGTTAAATGTACATAGAGGACACTGATTTTGGAATTTAATCCTATCTCCTCTAGCAAGGTTTCAATTTTGCTCCACATTATGGAAAAGGCAACCATGTTCCTACATGAATTTACATGTTAAATTCACAAAAGTTTTGTAAAAGTGTAACGTGTTTATGTACTCTTAGTTTACACTAACTAATCAAACTATGTATTTTTCTTCCATTAGTTCATGAACAAGGAGGCCATCTATTTTTGTGAATATTCCACTGATTAAAACATGGATTTTGAGATAACAAGGGAAGTGTAAGACTATGTACTACCTTCCACCTTGAAGTAGCATGCTCACTTCAGAACTTTTAATTAGTGGCGTTCAATTGTGATCATATAAATAATAGCCTAAGGTCCCCTAATGCCAGTCACTACCATTTCTACAATATTCACTCAGCAAATCTTGAATAGGAGGTTGAAAGTACTGCTTAATTTGCACCACTTTACCTGCAAGCAAAAGTTGGGCAATCATTCATAACCAGCTTCAATGAGTAGCAAGTTCATGGCAAAGTCAATAATTATAGAATCAAAGGAAATATAAATTTGCATCCAAGATTTAATCTGGCTGCATAACACTTTGAAAAACAAGACCCTCATATATTATTGGTACAATCTCTGAATTTACTATCTGACTCATGTTTCTAAGTTAGTATGAATTATCATGATTCCATTAGTATAGAAATATAACTATTTACAAATTAAATGTTGATAGCAACAGTCTTATTTAAAAAGGACCATTATATATTGCCCGGTTTCTTATGGTAAATTATAAAATACAATGTTCTAAATCTCATTACCTCAAATAATACTGTAAAGTTCTATCTTATCTTTGAATATTTATGTTCATTTATTTACTTATTGGAAATTTGAATTTTTAATACCCTCTAATTTAAGGTATTTTTCTCAGTTCTGAATTAATATAAAACAGATTTCTTTTTGCACAGGAATCTTTCACATATTAGAAATGATGAACTTGTCTTGCTTTAGAATTCTGTAAAACAAATGAACTGATGTTCACATGGCTTAATTCCAAGAACTCTAATGTTCTCTCTTGCATGTGCTAAAATTGTTGGTAACTCTCCCAGAATATGGAATCCTGAAGAAAATCTGGGTCTAAAGACCACACTGAACATAATATAATTTGAAGACAAATTTTATTGGTGAAAATAGTCTCTTCCAATCTGTATAGGCTTTTCATATTGATGTAGGCTTCTTATATTAATCTCTGCATGTCCCTCTTAATTCCTGACAAATTTCATGAAATTTTAACTAAATCACAAGAGTAATGATTTACAAAGCATTTTTCATCATAAAATATAAATATTACAATATTGTAAATAGACTCTTGTTCGTAAATACTTGTAAAGAACATAAAAGTCATATACTCATTTTTAGAGAAAGAAATAGCATTGTGTCTTTCACACCTTATAACTAGATACTTATTTCTTTGGGACAAAAAATCCTTCAAGTAAGTGTAATACATGTAGAACAGTTTGAATGTTATAAAACTAACACAGTGAGTGATATCCTTAATGCCTTTCAAAACGTGAAATGGTGAAATTACAAGAAAGCTAAATAATGTGACAAACTACATTAACTTTCAAAGAAGCTTCAGTGAATATTTAAGGAATGGAAAAATTAAGAGCAGATATCTTACATTCTTGTCCAAATGTAGAGTATCATTCATTAAATTAATTGCTTTCCTATTTCTTCTTAGCAATTTTGATGTTATCTTACCAAGAATGTCTTCTAGTGTTTTGTTTGATGTGAGGATAAAGGCAGTAAAATTCTTATCTCATGAATTATTGTCAGATTTGATTAGCTGCCTTTTTTCGATATGAAAATAATTTTAATATTACAAAATGACATGGTAGTTTGAATAAGGGTATTGATGTTAAAATTAGCAATATGTATTATATCCTCATTGATTTTTTTCTATTTTAAGTTGAGTTAGGTTAGTTTAGTAACATATTTTATATGGAATTTGTTGATTTTTTTTACCAAAATACTTTAGGTTATTATAAAGAAATTACTTTTCTACTATTATGAGCAAATAATTTTAGAAATTACATTGATGGATTAAAAGTAACATATTTTTGAAAATTTGTATTCATAAAGTGAATTTACTATCTTATTTAATGTATTATAACAATATTCCTAAAAAAGCTTAGATGAATTCCTTGACCTAATTAATGTATATAAGGAGAACATAGTTATCAGTTTAATTAAGAAGGACTTCCTTTTAAGAAATAATTTTGTATGTGTTATAGAAGCATCAATATGAAAAAAAAAGAAATGAAATAAGTGTATCAATATAGATGTATCCATAATATATCCTAGAAAAACCTTGAATTTGACATCTGTAAGCAAAATGTAGAATATTCTCCTTAGTGAAGGATCACAATAATGGAAAAGCAAGTATCCAACTTTGCAAAAATGAAATATTTATGCACATAGTTTTTATGTGAAATTATTAATATGTGTATCTATGCAAGCTAAACATTTTATGAGATAATTCCTTATAAATTTTTAAAGAAGAAACATATGTAGCTGTCATTTCTTCATTTTCCAGTTTCCCTGAAATATAACTTTGTATGAAAATTACTTTTCTAAATCTATAAATTTCTTAAATGCACCAGTTGTTGCACATTTTTAAAATAGTGTCTGCCTTGGCAATATTTCAATAATTCCACCCACAAAACAATTTCAGAATAAACATACCTAACTAATGAAAAACTATGTTCTTCTCTAAATAGTTCAGGATGTGTTAAAATGTTGTTAAGAAAGAGTGATTTAAAATTTAATTATAAATCTTTTGTACTACTTTTGTAAAAATATTACATTTATAAAGCAACAATTTAATTATTTCTTGGTTAACTTTTTATGGCATTGAATATACAGCATGATTGATATGTGTCATTTTTTTAAATTTCAGATTAACATGAAGTACAATTGATCAGGTTACACTATTTGCATTTGTCAGGTAAAGTTCAAGTTGCAGTTCAGCCCTTCACCCAGGGAGTGTGCTGTTTACCCTTACATTGTGCTGACTAAGTGCACGCTTACCAACCCCCCTCCCTCTCTCCCTCCCTATCCCTTCGGCATTCTCCCCCTCCCTCCCAGTTGAATTTAACTGTTTTTCTTCAGTGTGGGTGTGTAGTTGTTTATCTATTGGTTTCATATTAGTATTGAGTCCATTGGATACTTGCTTTTCCATTATTGTGATACTCACTAAGGAGAATGTTCTTCAACTCCATCCTGACTGAGATATTTCAGTCATGATGATGGTCCATATTCAGTACCTGATCAATTCTCATGTGAAGCTTTTTTCTCTAGATCATTACCGATTTCTCCTTCTACTCTTTGTTGTTTTTATTTTTGCGTGTATTTCTTTTCTTTCTTATCATCCTTTTGTTCCTTCTCCTCTGTCTCTTCCTCCTCATTCTTCTTCTTAAGTGGAACTATGCACTTTTTTAAAAGGTGCTGAGCTGCCACTTGACAAACTATGTCATTATTAAATATGCCCTTATCATAAAGCTTATATCCATTTAGATGTTTTTAGTATATATCAGTTTGGGAAAATTTCTACTCTTTTTCCTCAGGGTTAACTTACTTTAGTCTTATTTATTTATCAAATCTGTATTCTTAGCTCAATATTAAATTATTAATTTTATAATAATAACGTTTTAAAAATGTTATTCCCCATAAAGTATGTGTAATGCACTTTCATTTCAGTGTACTATTCTTTATATTTTAACAGACTAAGAAGAAAATCAATATTTATATCCTGAGTAAATAGTTCACTTATTTATGGAAAATAAATTGTCAACTAAATCTTAAGTATGACTCAAGAATATTTCCACTTTAGGATTGGATTGGATGGTCTGTCTTGACACATCAACATGCTGAACATTTGAGGATGTGTTCCTGCACGTGGTTGGGGTTAGAGTGTGTCATCGCCTCTCGCTGGAGCTGTATGGTGAGAGTTACAGGCAACAGAAATACTCTAACATTGGAGAGGAGAATTCATTTCCAGAAACCATTAGCACAGATACTGCGAACCGTACTTCCATCACATCATGTGAATTTGGCGAATAATATGCAGGTTTTCCAAGGAAGAATGAGTGCAGAAAATCTTCTAAGTTTCTCATTTTTACCAAGGATAAATCACAATAGAAAAAATTTATGTATAAAATAAATTTTAGGCTCATTGTACTTGACTTTATTATTTGCATAAAATGTAGTAAGAATAATTATTGGGCATATAGTCTCTTTTTAAACTGGATATCCTGGAACTTTTTCATAAGGGATCTCAGATTACACTTATGAGACTGGAGAGCGAAGCTCAGGATTCAGTGCCAGGATCCAAAGCATCACTTGGCTATACTGGCTGGGTGGCAGCCTGGCCTGAGGGCCCAGAGCTGATTGGAGGACCTACTGCACCTTCCAGGTCTCTGCCCAGGCCTCAAGGAGGCCAGGGCTGGAGAACCAAATGCAATGGAGAGAGGCGAGTGGAGCCGAGGTCCCTAGTTATTTGAGGGAGGTCATCACACAGCCCACGCTGCTGCCATTGCCAACCCAGAACTAGCCTTGGACCTGGACAGCTCTCCTCTGGCTGTTACTCAGCTGTGAACATTTCACAGACCTAAGGGTGATACAGGATTCCCTCATTCAGGATGAACAGGGATTTCCCATTTCCTAGGCCGGGACAAATTCATGTAAGTTTCCTGGGAAATTATAAGAAGGGAATGGCTCATTCACTACTCCCCCAGTGAAAGGGCCTGTGTCCATTCTTTAATCCACTCATTCACCTAGTCCCAGGGGAAGGGACTGTATCCATTCATTTCTTTCTTTTTTTTTTTTTGGCGTCAGCGCAGATGTCATCTTTTTATTTATTGCTTTTTTTTTTTAATAATTTTATTGAATCATAATTATGTACATTGGTGCAATCACAGGACACGATTCATATACATTCAGAAATATTTTGATCATACTGTTACAGATATCCTTCATGGCATTTCCTTGATCACTATATAAAGA
>CAUYON010143516.1:0-17797 GCA_963573935.1 Arctocebus calabarensis | reverse complement strand
TTTTTTTTTTTTTTTTTTTTTTTTTAGATACATAGTATCACTTTATCGCCCTGGGTACAGTGCCGTGGCGTCACACTGCTCACAGCAATCTCCAGCTCTTGGGCTTAAGCGATTCTCTTGCCTCAGCCTCCCTAGTAGCTGGGACTACAGGCGCCTGCCACAGCGCCTGGCTATTTTTTTGTTTGTTTTGCAGTTCGGCGAGGCCGGGCTTGAACCCGCCACCTTTGGTATATGGGGCCGGCGCCCTGCTCGCTGAGCCACAGGAGCCGCCCCATTCCTCAGTTCTTAATTGTGATTGTGGTAGTTTTTATTTGAAGCTTATTCTATACTGTTACTCTTTTTTGTTGTTGTTGTTATTATTTGTTCCCAAACTTCTTTAGTGATTGAACTTAATGTTTTACTTAGTTTTACCACTAGTATACTAATCCATTGTATTAATAGTAAACTCTTATAAGGCTAGTATGGAATTAAGAAAAAAAGAAAAGATTCTGAATTAGAGAGTATCAGGAAATAGGATAAGGAGATGGATGACCAATTTAATTTTTGTTCTACCCGTATCCAAAGAGAAGCCACTCTTTACTAGATTCTTTCCCATTTACCCTCCACATATATGCTGATTTTTTGAGATAGCAGAGGGAGCAGTGTGGTGAGATTTGGGGCAGTGAGGGAGTATAAAATGATTGGTGGTTTTCCAAAATGTACACTGGGGCTTCCTGGAAGAATTCTATGTACAAGTCTGGATAAATTCTGGGACTATAGTAGGATTATTTGGCGAGTAGTGTTCACAACTCGTAAGTAAGACAGTTGCCACTGTTGTTAGTCTAGTGTTTTGTGTCTCTAGCTGTGTACTTAAAGTTCATATTTACAGTGTGTTAAAATTTTAACTTTTTAAACTCTTCTATTTTGGTTTGAATAAGCAATATATACATATTAAGGACAGTATAGTACTATATAAATTATATCATTAAATCTTTAGGTGTCTTTTTAAGGAGAATTCCACCTTTTAAATCTGTTTTTGTTACCTGTTTAGGGCTCTTTAGAAAAAAGCTCTGAGTAAAGTTATTTTGAAATGTTTGTTTCCTTATACATAGATTCGATGTTACAGAGTCCCAGATCATAATTATAATATGCCAGCTTCTCACAGGAACCCTGGGGCCTTGGTTCTGGAACTTCACGGTAACTGCTAGAATATTCATGCTGTCTGATGAACAATGGTGTGAACTCAATAAAGACAGCACCTTTGTCATGCACAGAGTTAATTAAAAAATGAAAAAAGTCTTCCTGTTGATATTTCAAAAACAGATTAGAAAACAATTTTAAAACATAATAGGGCAATAAAAATCCACCCTATTAAACAAAATTTTTTAAAAAGTTATATTGCTGGTGATTTGATGCTAAAGCCAACTCTTTCTTCCATTTGTCTATTGCACCCAATACTATTTTTATTTATGTAGTATTTTTTAATACAAATACCTTTCCACCATTAAATAGATTTTTAAAAAAAATTTGTATTTTGAAAACAGCATAAAACAAGCAGAGTTTTTTAGGTAAGTTGAGTGGACTCTTTATATTAATGTAGGAAAGCTGCTTATCCTCTTAGCTTCTTTAGCATATCTTGTAATCATTCCAGAATGTATACTAGTTCTTCTGCTTGGGTTTACAGTGATCTTGATATTATAAAATATTTATTCTAGAAGTTATTCTTATTTCTGTTTGTTTTGTTCAATGTTTTTCTCTTAATTGTGCTTTTAAAACTAAATATCCTTAGCTTCTCACATGACTGTAGTCATCCTTTGAATATCTTCCTTTTTCTTTTTTTTATGTTAGCAGATACCTATTTCCCTAATGTAGTACTGAATATATCTTTTTTTTCTCATAGAAGAATAGTAATTTTGACTTTATGATTTTTAGAAGTTAAAAAATATTTTTTTGGAAATGTTTTCCCTCTATCAGAGTCCAGAATTCTTTACACCTTAGTATTAGAAAATTAGAGCAGAGATTCAATTTATTTTGCACCCCAGGGAATGTTGGGGAACTGTTCATATGAAAAACCTGACAGATCATTATATCTATATAAGACTGCATTAGTTCCTACATTAGGTCTCCCTGCTCAGCAAAACAGAATTGTGAACATTTTAATACTGTTTTCATACTATTAAAATAATGAATCCCTTGTTAGCTTTGTTCATTCTGAAAGATATATTATAGCCTTGTAAATTCAGTTATTCAATGGCAGTAATGATGACTTTGGCGACAAATTAGTGGAGATATTCTGCATCTTGTAAAAATAACTTTGGACTGTGAAGAATACAGTCATCCCTTGGTACCCCTGGGAAATTAGTTACAGGGTTTCCTGAGGAAAACAGAATCCAGAAATCTGGGTGCTTAACTTCTTGATATAAGGTGGTGTAGTAATTGCATATAGCCTATGCACACCTTCCCATACATATACTTTAAATCATTCTAGGTTACTTACAATATCTAATACAGTAGCAATGGTCTATAAATAGTTGTTATGCTGTATTGTCAGTGCAGTTTTTTAAATATATATTTTCGATCCTTTGTTGGTTGAATCCACAGATGGGCGACCCACAGATAGAGAGGGCTGACTCCACTGAGAAATATTATAGACATTTTCTAGGAGCAAAACTAAAGCCATTTTCAATTGCATTTACAATGTATTTGAATAATTATTTGTGAGATTTACTCCTAGAATAATGTGCGTAGTTCAGTATGTGTCTTTAGCCTTCCTTTACCTTTATCCTATCTTCTGGTACTTTCTCTAATGACCCATAGCATAATGCTCATTGTAGTTACTGAGATTTATAATTTTTGGTAGCTAATTTTTTGTTATTGATTATACTCACCAAAAGTCTTCTCCATTAGTGTTCTTACTGAAATTAAAAGTTGGAGTGTTGACTATATTTACTTTTACCTTATTTGTCTATGATGGCAAAAGGCTCTATATTTATAGAGCCCTTTTTATTAAAATTTTCTGGAAACTAAGGCATCTTAACATCACAAAAAGTGTTTTTGAACTGTATACTGTTTCCCAGATTTACTATCTAAATAAAGAACTCTTAACAGTTGTTAACTTGCAGGATTTTTCTTTTGATTTTAGTATTTGTTGCTGTAACTAATTTGATCATTGGAATGAAATTGTTCGATATACCAGTACTCTGGGGTTTTTTTGTTTGTTTGTTTGTTTTTGGTTTTTTCTATACAGTTTGGGAGGATCGCTTCAGAAAGAGTTACTAATTTGTTTCTAAGTGAATTTAACTTACTGGCATCTAAACTTTCTATAAGCTATTATTGCCTGTTGTATTTTAGCATTTTGGGTAAAATTATGTTAGAATACAGAAGTGCATCCTGAAATAAAGACATCTTACAAAAGCAAGTTGAAAACTTAGGGCAAATGTCTGTCCCAATTATTGGTCTCTTTTTTTTCCTCTGTAATCTTGGAAAAATCACTTAACCTTTATAAATTTTCTTATCTATAAAATGACAGCATTGCCCACATCCTAGAGTAGTTGTGAAGATTAAAAGGGTTAAAAATGTAATATCTAACTACAGTTCTTAACATGTAGCAAGTCTTCATCATCATTATTATTACATTAGTTTTAAGACATGTGTTAGTAACTCCAGAAAGTTTGCAGATTTCTTCTGAAATTGATTGTGCTCATAGAGAGAAAGAATAAGTCCATGATCCCTTTATTTAAGCTTAAGGTTATGAGAGGATTCACAAAGTTTCTAAAGGTGATAAAGATTGGTTGCCCCTTAAATTTGAGACCTACACTCCAGTTCATTTTACATTAGAGGACTTATTCTACTGTTTTCTTTTCTCACTCAAAATTATTCAATGGGCTTTTTCTTTATAGTCATCTCAGAAAATCTGAAGATCTATATAATCATCCATGTGTTAGGCAATACTGTACTGGTTTTAATGATTAGGCTTATTTCACAAATAGACATTTAATTGTGTCTATTTTTCCTGTGTATAAGAGCTGAATTTAAAAATGATCTAAGTTATAAGTCAGCTGTGTGTAGTTAATCTTACTTAACATGAAGCTCAGAATGCCCTTTTGCCCCTTATCAAGGATAGGAAGTAAAGTATTAGAAGACAGTATATTGAATTTCTAGGCTTTTCTTTATTTGAATCCACTAGCACTTCATACCACTCATGGTATTTCTGGTAAGGTCTATAATGAATGCCATGTTCTAATTATGCATAAATTATAGAACTTCAGACCCATTTACAAGAACAATAATAAAAAATCTGTTGTTACTAGCAGTCTGATCCTTGACTAGGATTCTACACACCTTCAAATAGATGACTTTAAACTTTGTGCTCCTCTTTAACAGTAGCTCACAAGTCAAAGTGAACAAGTCAGGGATTTTTTGACATTGTGTTTATCCCTATTGCATATACTGTGTTAACCCAACTAATAGCCAGCCCAAATTATAAATTATGTTTACTATTTATAGTTTAACAAAAATACTTAAGTTTACAAATAAACTACAAGTGTATCTTTGAAATGAATATATCCCATGTAAAAGAAAAAAATAGATTGTTGTATTTATGATTTTAGAGGGGAAAGACAATAAAAATTATGGGGAAAGATAATTAACATGCTTATCAGCTCTCACAGAATCTGTCATTTAAATCCCTTCATGTCCCTCAGTTAATATTGAGTCTTGTAATTCAGACCAAACGCATTTATTAGGTATATCTTTGAACACTAAGAAATAAACTTTATGAAACTTCCAGAATAGTCAGAAATTTTTCTCATAGCTAGTTAACTTAAATAGTTTGGATTCATTAAACCTCCTTTTCACTTTTAAGAGCTATTTTATATTTCAGATGGAATAATTGCTCTGATCGAGGAGTTTTTTAAGCTTCCTTTTTTTGTTAATGATAGCCTCCTAAAATTTTTATTCCAATTAAAGAGATCTTCTTTTCCTTTATTTAAAAATTAAAATTACTCATATTCATTTAGGGTACTAACTGTGTCTCTTTACCTCTTAATCAGTCAACTTAGGGTGTTCTAAGGAATGATTGACCCAAACGATTGATTATGGGTTTTGAAGGTTTGAAGGTTACTTTGACCTTGGACTGACAGCCAGCCATACTTACACTTGCCCCATCAGAAAAATGGGAAAGTTTAGGCTCCACAACTGATTTATTTCTTGATACACACACACACACACACACACACACACATACACATTTGTGCCAGGCATTAGAATAGTGTTTGCTTCTGGCTTGTCATAATTTAAGTATGTTCTGACAAGAGTATCCATCATGGTTTAGCCATAGCAATTGAGGGAATTGTTTTGTCCTTTGACAGCCTATATTAAAATTAAGTAGAAATAAGAAATTATTTTAAATTAAAAGCAGCCAAAGTGCTATAGAAAAGAGACTTGTTTTCCCATACTTTTTTTTTTTTTTAAATCACTGTTTGGGGTGATTTAGAGCAGGGAAGGTTAATATAGTAGTGGCAGAATATTATTACCCATAATTCTCCATTTTAAAATAGTAATAATTTTAATAAAAGGAAGTGATGACAGAAATGCTAAATTCCTGCCTTTATATAATATTCTCCCCTTTAGATAACTATGTAGTTCTTGAATAGCCAAAAAGATTAAAATCAGCCCCTTCCTAATATATGTTTTGGTAAATTCAGCACATACTGAGAGGCTTCTTAGTAGAAAGGAAGAAGAATGGACTGTCATATAAATAGTTCTTTTCTGAACAGAATCAGTAATTCTTTTGTTGGTTGTTAATCATTTTTGCTACCTGTTCTTAGCTTTCTTCAGTTCCCATCCCTAGGATGGCTTTGTACTGCACCCTTTTTCATTGGTAGTCAAGATTAGAGCCATAGTTCCAGGAATGATGATAGTCAGTTCTCATGATTCAGAGAAGAAGGGGCTCATCCTGGAGTTCAGAGTATTATTTTAAATTAGATAAACAAATAGGAAAAAATAATCTAAACTAACTACCAACTGGTAAGTAACGTTTTCCCTGACCCTCTGTCCTAACCTTAAGGCATTGTTGATCTAAATACAATAACAGAATCAGAATGGTTTAGAAAATTCTGTCTTCCAAAATTTTAACCAGGCTATTTCATAAAACTTTCCCTGAGAATCCCAGTTTGAGACTTTGTAAAGATCTTTCATGTTTCCTGTTCTCTTTTATATTCCACAGTACAAAGATTAATTGCATGAGGTTCCCTCCATTTTTATTTTGTAATTCTATACTTCTGGCCCTTCCCCTTCCAAAAGGCTACTTCACATATCCAGCAAAATGTTGTAAGATGTCTACCCTCCTCTACCCAAGACAGAATCGATCATCTTTGACACCTACCTGCTTAGTCTCCTGAGTCTGCTACTGAGTGTAATTCCCCTTATTGGCAACAACACTCACCAGGTCAGCTCTACAGATTCTTTTTAGCCTAATTCAGTCCATTTTTCCATAAATGTGTATATCAAGATAACTACATTACTGTATGTTTGCAGCTAAATAAGCTTCTGTTTAAAAAATATTCTTGAGCAAAGAAAGATCAGTTTTTTAGTTCCAAGAGGCAAGTTTCAAACCAGTTATTTATCATGGGCATGAATGTTTTTGTGTCTTAAGCTCACATTATAGGATGTCTGCTTTAAGTACACATCAATTTTAGAAGTGGGGAATCTGTACTCCCTTGCTAATATTGATACCTCCTTTTCTTAAATTACTTTTCATAAAGTTTTCACTTTGTTGAAAGACTAGCATTATAAAAAAATCTCCCTATCTGTATCTCCCAGCCACCCTCTTCTTACACTGTCCTCCCCAATAACTAACTATTATACTTAGTTTATAATGTATACTTCCAGAAATTTGCCAATTACTGGCAAAAATAAAAGTAGAATATTATTGTTCTTTTATCCACAAAAAACAGCCTGTATACATTGTGTAACATTTTTTTTCATTTACTACATCTTTGACATTTGATATATCAGTTTATAGGGAGCTGCCCCACTCACTTTGAAAGCTGCAAATCATTCCGTTGTATGGAAGTACTGTCATTTTTATGTGTGTAAGCACTCATTAAGAAAACTTTTTTATGTTGCTATTATAAAGCTGTAGTGCATATCCTTGTACAAACATTATTTTGTACAAGCATGTCTATAGGATAAATTCTCAAAAAGCATTTGGATTCAGTAATCTAAGAATGATAGTCTCAAGATTGTACAAAATGCTGCTTTACTGAAGGAAAGGAACACTAACGGTTCATGTTTTATTTATTCCCCAGTCTTTTTGCCCATATCCTTTTTTTCAGACTTTCAGGCTTCTAATTTCTGCTGCCCTGTTTTTGTATAAGATTTGTCTCTTCTTGACTGGTCATTTTCAGCAACCCCAAAGCTAACTCTTGGCTGCTTTCAGAATCTTCTTTGCAGAAATCTTAGAGTAGTTAATCTAGTGAGAATAAGAATTTGATTGAGAGAATTGGGTGAAAACTTTTTTTAAATCCATACCATAGCAGGCATGAAATGAACATATCTAAAGGGCAGTAAGTTTTGCAAGTGCTCAGTGATTTATGTTGCTTTAAAGCTCACCATTTCTCTCATCTGATACTACATAGCACTTATTTCAAGATTTCATATGATATATATAGTAGTGCAATGCAATCCTCTGCTTGACGTTCAAAGTTTAACACGCACACATACCCCTTTTTTGGTGGGAAAGGTTAAGATATAGTTTCAGTTCAACTTTAATGAGTCAGAAATTTCCTTTAGAAAGGAGGGGTTTTTATTGCTCTGTGAAATTCATCAAATTAAATTAAAAGGCTCCAGATTTTATATAATTTTGAGACCTCCTTTTCCCCTTTCCTCAATATTTGAGATTTTTTTCTATTGTGCATGATAGAGGAATGCTGCTAAGCTTGCAAGTAATTAACGTGAAATTGTTTTGAGTAATTCTGCTTTCTTGGCTTTTTGTACCTAATCAGAATTGATGTGACTGAAGTGCAAATCTTCATAATAATCATGCATTTGCTGGCAGTGATTGGAGGACCACCTTTTTGGCAATCTATGGTAACTTTGTTCACATTGTGTATCCCGTGTAATGCATGTTGTCTTTTGCTTATGTTTTCCAATATAGGGTAATTCAGCTAAAGGGTAATGTGTAAAATTCTTTTATTTTTTTCTGAAAATGAAAAGTCACAGCAAGCAGTAGTACACAAACTCCTCTTTAGAGCACAGTGAAGTTTACTACTTGGAGTTATATGGAACAATAATGGTCAATTCTAGGGCTATTATTTTTTCCAAGTTTACTATTTGGAGTTATATGGAACAACAATGGTCAATTCTAGGGCTATTATTTTTGAAGGCCACTGAGAATCTGAATTACTATCATCTCATTTTACAGATGAAGGAATAGGATGTAGTGTATCATGTTAACCAGTGACAAAATTAAATTAGACCTTTTATTCTCTTCTGAACTATATGAGTCTGTTAAGTTTGTCTGTCATTATGTTTAATGCTCAATAATAAATTTATAATTTAACTGTGACCTTAAAACAGGATAAATACTTATTGAATTAAATCAGTGTTATGAGATTGTTTTATCATGCCAGGACCTTGATTTTCAACCAGACCTGACATACAATCACCCCTCCAAACAGATTCTTTCCCACAAACCTCCAAGGTAAGGAGGATAGTGTGAGGGCCCAAACAGGTTCTGGAACCAGATTGCTTGCTCCTGATCTAGGCTTCCCTGCCTGGAGTGTGAATTAATCTATTATCTAACTCTATCTGGCTTAGTTTCCTCCTTTACAAAATGAGGACAATAATAATATCTATCTCATAAAGTTATTTTGTGCATTAAGTGAGTTAATATGTGCCTATCAAATAAAAGCAATAAAAGTTGCTGCTCTTGGGCGGCACCTGTGGCTCAGTCAGTAAGTTGCCAGCCCCATATACCGAGGATGGCAGGTTCAAACCCAGTCCCGGTTGAACTGCAACAAAAAAAAAAAATAGCCGGGCGTTGTGGCGGGCCCCTGTGGTCCCAGCTACTTGGGAGGCGGAGGCAAGAGAATCGCCTAAGCCCAGCAGTTGGAGGTTGCTGTGAGCTGTGTGACACCATGGCACTCTACCCAGGGCGATAAAATGAGACTCTGTCTCTACAAAAAAAAAAAAAAAAGTTGCTGCTCTTATAGTTTGAATGTATTCTTCTAGACTTTGATTGACATAGCTTGTATTCCCTGGTCCTCATTTAATTGCTGATCACCACCACCACTCCTTATAGTACTTACAATTCATTTGTTGTGATCTTGTGATCTTACCAGAAAAGATTTGCTAAGCCTAAATGAATATATCTCTTAAAAATCAGATGAATTTTAAAGTATAAGAGAAATTTACTAAGGAAGACTTTTCCTTACCTAACTCACTTTATGGTAGTAAATTAGGTACTTTATAAGTATACAATTATACTTAGTACCTAATTGAGTGTCTTTTGTTGGGAGAATGGGGTTATAAGGACAGAGAAGAAAAACTAAAAATAATCCACAGTTAACCAGGAAAATTCTGAAACCATTCAATTGTGTACATAATGTCATTCATATATACATCTTAGATTTTACTCTGTAAACCATATTGGCTTTTGAGACTAGTATATAAGAAAGATGAATTTTATTAAGTTCTCTCTTCAGTAAGTTCGTTTTTTGTTTTTTTTTTTTTTAAATAATTTTGCCTTCTAGGAGGGGAAGAATAGATTTTGTTTTCCTGAAACCAAATCATAAAGCCTAAAGCCAAGTCTTATCCCCAGTTAAATTTTTTAGATCCCTTGACTATACTATTTTTATAGGCCTTACATGCCAAAATTTCTCCCCCAAATTATTTTGAATACCATGCATGAAGTGTGGGCATCTTATAAAGTTTCAGCATACCAGTATCAAAAATATGAGACTTCTGGCTTGACCATTTGAAAACAAGTAGCATCTGATTAATACAGGTTGAGTGTTCCTTATTCAAAATGCATGGGACTAGAAGTGTTTTAGATTTCAGATTCTTTTAGATTTTAGAATATTGGCATATACATAATGAGATGAAGATGAAATTTATTTATGTTTCATATAAAACTTATACACAATAGCCTGAAGGTAATTTTATATATTAAATAATTTTGTGTATTAAAGAAATTGTGTATATATAAACCTGCAGAAAGCAAAGATATCACTATTTCAGCCACCCGTGTGGACAATCTATGATCATTTAACATCATCATTCCTGACTCTGAAGCTACCTGTAAATTCATTTGGAGATAAATATTTAGTAAAAAAAGATATAGCATCAATACAGTGGAAAAAAATAATGTGTTCATGGTAACTAAGCAGCATAATATCATCACCAGAATACCTGCAATCATATCACTGTTACCCATAGAGTTAGGTATCTGCAGGCCTTTTGACATTTTCAGCTGTATCTTTACACCACAAAGCAGAGATTGAGCAGAACAATAAGGTGAGTGATGTACATCTTGAGAAACTTGGCAATTGGCATATCTGGATGGCCATGTGCCATTTTATTATCCTGTAGGCATGTGTGCCTGGGAGAAACAGGTAGGTGCAGGAGTGATGTAGCACAGCTGAAAAGGCTGGAGGGATTTTTCCCCTTAGGACTGCTTAACAAATTGTATGTTAAACACTTGTGTTTTGACTGCTACTTGTCTAATGAGATCAGGTGTGAACTTCTATGCTTATGACATCACGTTGAGAATCAGAAAGTTTCAGATTTTGGAGCATTTCAGATTTTGATTAGGGATGCTCAACCTGTATGTCTAATTATTTTTCTAAATGTGGAAATGCATAAAACATGGTTGGAAATGAAGTTCTATATACACATTTTATATATCCTTATTTCTTAGGTGGTACCTGGCAATAAAGTGCTTGAGGTACACTTTTTACCTTTTTCTAGTAGGATTGTACACATAATCTGTACATGTATGCAACAGATATAAATTTTTTCTTTTAAAAAGTTCAGATACTTTCTCATATCTTTATACTTGCAATTAAGATAATACTACTATCTTTTGAAATTATGTTTTTAAAAGTATCTGAAGAATTCTCAGATTGAAGACTAAAAAGGAGTTCCCAGACCCAGCAAATCTAATTCTAAGATTAGTGAGGTTAAGTTGCAGCAGAAAAACAGATCTGCCCACACACTCACATTGCTAGCTCACTGGCCCTGCTGTTAGCATTATTAAACTAAACGGGGGGAAAAACTCAACTTCTTTGTTGATTTTTGGAGACAGTGAAATATTCTGCTTTTGAGCAGTTTTCAAGACAGATTATCATAATTGACCTCAAGCCACTGTATTACATTTTTCTTTTCATTTGGCCTTGTGGGTTTATTACTGAATATGCTGTTTTTAGTTGCATTTAATTGTAGAGACAGTTACTGCATGTAGTGCTGTCATTGTGAACCAAAATGGAAAAAAGATATTTATTTAGGACTCAGATGTGAAATTTTCATCTCTTCAAATTGAGGCCTTAAAAGTGAAATTGCTTTCCAAATCCTCATTAAATTAAAAGGATTTTTTACTGACATTTAGAAAGCAAATTTATGGCTCAGCGTCTGTGGCTCAGCGGGCTAAAGCGCCAGCCACCTACACCTAAGCTAGCGGATTCGAATCCAGCCTGGACCTGCCAAACAACAATGATGGCTGCAACCAAAAAATTGCCGGGCGTTGTGGTGGGTGCCTGTGGTCCCAGCTGCTTGGGAGGCAGAGGCAAGAGACTCACTTGAGCCCCGGAATTGGAGGTTACTGTGAGCTGTGATGCCACAGCACTCTGTCCAGGGTGACAGCTTGAGTCTCTGTCTCAAAAAAAAAAAAAGCAAATTTGTGATAAACAATAACAGTGCAAATATCTTCAGAAGGCTGATTTCAGATCATTAGCTATTTTGCAAAGGTAAGTGATTTACATCAGTTCCATATGGATTACCAATGAAGTATTGCTTTTTTTCTCCCAGAGAGATAAGTTTTTACCAAAAGTTAATATTGTTGTTATTGTTTTTCTTTTCTAAAAAGAAAGAAATTGGGTTGCACCTATAGCTCAAGCGGCTAAGGCACCATCACATACACCAGAGCTGGCAGGTTTGAATCCAGCCCAGGCTTGCCAAACAATGACAACTACAACCAAAAAAGTAGCCGGGTTTTGTGGCGGGTGCCTGTAGTCCCAGCTACTTGGGAGACTGAGGCAAGGGAATCACTTAAACCCAGGAGGTTTTGCTAGCTGTGACGCCATGGCACTCTACCCAGGGCCTTAGCTTGAGGCTCTGTCTCAAAAAAAAAAAAAAAAAAGAGAAAGAAAGAAAGAATTTTTATGCATGAAAGTCAGTGTATGGTTTACCAATTACAAGAAACAAAAAAACATGTTTTCGTGTGTGTTGTTTCTCCAAAAGAATATTGCCTTTTGGAATATCTTAGAACTATCTTCCATTATTTTGAACTATATTTAAAAAAGAGAGAGGAGAATATATTCTCACTTTGGAAGAGATTCACAAATTATCCACTCATGATTACTTTCACTGATGTTTGATTCTTTTAAATATAGTAGTTATAACTTGTAGGTACTAAGTTATGAGACACCTTCTGAAAATCCAGATAAAGTATCTGGATGAGTGTTACTACTACAGATGAAGTTATAGGATTCCTTTGGTAGACCTGAAGACTTACTATGTAGTGTAAAGTAATTATTTCATTCTTGAACTAAAAGTGCTCTTACACTTAAATAATCTAGACATTGTGATTTTCCTTAAACATTTAGTAGATACCGTGATTATATTAACATTTGCTGTATTTTAGTGGAATTCACTCATATTAATAATATATACCAATAGGCACTCCCTCATTCTTTGGTAGAAAATATCTATCTAATCTCCAAATGATACTTTCTGTTGCAGCTGAAATTTACAAAATCTATAAGAACATTTAATTATGCTCATAAGAAAACTAGTCTAACACCTTAATAACTGATAATAATTTGTGTTAATCCAACTACTTGACTAAAATATGTCCATTGTAATCTGGCAATGATGCTGAGAATTTAAGTTTTTTTCCCATCTATTAACTCTTTTTTAAAAGGAATTACATTAGATTGATGTTATTTGAATACATACTTTCATGGCATACATCTAAAGAGTTTTCGCCTAGCTATGTAGGACAAACACCATAGGCTAAGGGACTTCTTAATTTTCCCAAGTCTTGAAGACTTCAAGCAGGTCTGAGATAAAGGTGTTTTTGATATATCTCTTTGACTATAAAGTGGATGCATTTTGACAACCTTTGATGAATTCCAAGAAGACGGATGACAGAAATGTTGAGAAAGACAGAATGTGGTCACCCTCCTTATCTTGAGTGTGGGGTGAAAATAGCAACACTTACAGTACTCCTTAGAAATGGTTCAGTTGGTGCCAGTTTTTAAGGGATCACCTGATGAGGCTTAGAATTCCTATTTCTAGCTTTCCTTTCACTTTCCTAATATTTCTTATAGCTAACTTTCATTTTCATTGTTAATGTGGAGGCAAGATGTTTTTTCAGTCTCCACTACAGGAGTTCTAAAGAGTAAGAGAAAAGAACTTAATCTTCATTCAATAAATGTATATTGAGCACACCTATAATAACCAGAGTTCTGGAGAGAAAGCAAAAGTCAATTCAAACAAATCCCACACTTAGGAGCTTATGTTTTGGTGTAATACTACCGTATTAATATATAGCAGAAGTGATGAGATCCCTAAGAATGTTTATGATACTTTTGCCCCTGGGTGTGTAGCTTGCTTTACTATTGTCACCATGTAACAATTTGCCTGGCATTTTTAATACATGTATTTTTGTTTATTCCTCCTCAAGAGGCAACAATTTTTATGATACTAAAGCAATTTCACAAATTTATAAATACAGTTATGCTCTTTCAGTTCATTCATAATACAAATTACTATTATATACAGTTGGCACCAAACTGTACTCTCTGGTCCTAATATAGGGATGCACCTGTAATAGAATAATTCTTTGCTTCTCTTGGAATCTGGAGGAGTGTAGTATTTCCCCCTTTGTCACAGCAAGCCTTTGTCATTTTGGAAGGAAAAGTGAGAGGGTGGGTGAGGCTGGGAACTAGGAAACTAGCCACAGTATTGAATTTCAGCCCGGGGCATCAGACTTAGAAGGTAATAGTAGTTTGTAGTTTTCTAAACTAGAGTAGGAAAATCTTTTGGAGTTCAAAGCAACCATGGGGTTGATTTTCTCCTTTAAAGAAAACAAGTTTTGAACTTGGGCTGAAGCAGGTTGGAGATTTAGGGAAGGAAGACCATTTAAGATACTCCATAAAGTTCTAGACCTGATTTTTAGGCTGCCATATTTCATTTTAGAAAATTAAACATTGCTACAGTAACTCCTGAAATTTGAACAGTTGATGTCAATTTTTTTTGAAGGTGCAATGTTGCAAGAGGTCTTTGAGTTATGTAAACAAAGTGAGTTATTGGGAGTTTTGAAGAGATAAATATCCACATGTTAAGATTTATGTCTACCAGTTTTGCTGGAGTTTTAAATGTACAAAAAAATAGGAAATGTTACATTTCCTATTTGATTTTTAAAATGTAGACATACAACAGCCCTACAAAGTATAAATAGCCCTAATTAAAATGTTTTAATTATAAGAACTCATTGCTTATCAAATGATAAGGGCTTTTGGAATCTTGTTCTTATAATTTTTTTCTTTTACTAGAATATATTATTTATTTTACTGTTACTTTCTTTTTGATTCATACCGGACAAAACTGAAACCACAAAAAGCTAAAGGAGGGGTACAAAAAGGAAGAGAATCTTAAATAATTTTAAAAATTTAGTACAAATGTATTTCATTTTAAAAGCTGGATATTGTGCTTGCAAGATTAAATGTATGATATCAGTCCATTCTGTCCCCATACTTTAGGCAAATCAATTCATATTTTCAGTATACTATAAGAATATATTATTTACTTTTCTGAAAAGTAAACTTACATCTTAAAATTTTGAATACACAATTGTAGAACTTTATGTATTTGGTTGTGCTTTACCTGTTTTTTTCTCCTGTATGTGACCAGCTTCTTAGCTGCCTTCTGCTTTTACTAGCTGCCTATATTCTAACAATTTGGACTTGGGAACTCTTCTAATAGAACTTTCCTCTTCCATTCTCTACTTCGCAGATTTTTAAATCTAGTTGCAAATATTTCTGTTCTTTTTTACTTCATACTTACTTCCCGTCTCACAATTAGGAATGTTCTACAGATTTAGAGGTAGAAATCAAAAAATGTACAAAGACCAAGCCAAGGTGCACTCCATTTTATGAAAAGGCCAGAAGACAGCCTGGTTCACTGTTTCCAGACCTCGGGGATGCATTAGGTGAACCTTACTTAGCACGAGACACAAATTAACAGAGTTGAAGCAGGTTTTATTTTGTTTTGTTTTTTTTGCTCACAGGTCAAAGTGAAAGAGATGTATGTAAGAAGTCAGATTAGTTTCTATACAGACTTATCTCTTGAGACTACTTCTATTGCTTATAATGAAGAGAAGAAGGAAATCTCCAAATACTTTAAATAATTAATAATTACTAAACTGGAGGGAATGGAAAGTATTAGGGAATATGTATCAAATATTTGACTTTTCTCATTTCAGTTTATATGTATTTTAATTGTTCTTTCTCTCATTAAAGATTCCAGTGCTGAATATTCAAATGAAAATTTTTCCTGCACTTTGTACTGTAGCAGGGACCATATTTTCCTGTACAAATTACTTCCGTGTAATCTTCACAGGTGGTGTTGGCAAAAATGGATCAACCATAGCAGTGAGTATATCTTAAGATGTTCAGTAATTGTTTACACTAGGATTTAGTTCTGTGGTCACTTTTTCATTTGAAATCGATAAAATCATCTGTTAATTTAGAATTTCTACTTAGTCTTAAAAACTAAAATTTTCTCTCAATTTTACATATCCTTGCATACATTTATATGCTTGTATCTCCATATTTTTGTGCATACACACACGCACTTTTACAAGTAAGTATAAAAATAAGTTTGTATGTATAAGTGAAAAATGCTCAGTTTGTTCCTATCCAATTCATGCCCTTTCTTTTTATTAGCTTTTGCAGTGTTTGTTTAATAGAAATTGCTGGCTATCAGGTGCCATGAGGTTCTTGAAAGCTTGAGTTAAATTATTTTTATAGTAGTTCTATATAGTATCTGATGATTATTGAATACTATTAACTCTTCTCTTCACTCTGTGCAGGGAACAAGTGTCCTTTCTCCTTTTCTCCATATTGGATCAGTGATTACGTTAGCTGCCATGATCTACAAGAAATCAGCAGTTCAGCTTTTTGAAAAGCATCCCTGTCTTTATATACTGACATTTGGTTTTGTATCTGCTAAAATCACTAATAAGCTTGTGGTAAGCACCTAAGTTTTTGAAAGTTTTTCTCTTTCATCTTATTTTGGTTTTATGGCCATAGTTTTCATTCTATGCCTTCCTAAGCAGTCCCAGAATTTGCTCTCCTCCAATCACAATGTCTTAAAATCAACATAGGAGCTGTTTATACTATTTTATGAAGCTGCAGTTTGAAGTTACCAGTTCTTTGAAGCTTTGTAACTTTTCACTCTTTTAGCCATTGTTTAATTTGGCAGTTCAGTTTGTCAACACTCTTGGAGTCTGTCTGGACATTCAATGTAGCGTTCCTTATGAAAAGCATCTTTTGTGGGGTTAAATAATTTTTGAAACTCGATATTTGAATACAATACTGATTTACTGTGTAGCTCAGAATTGCTGTAATATGAAACTGCCTATACCATTTATTCTCTTTTATTCATAGGTTGCACACATGACAAAAAGTGAAATGCATTTGCATGACACAGCATTCATAGGTCCAGCACTTTTGTTTCTGGATCAGTATTTTAACAGCTTTATTGATGAATATATTGTACTTTGGATTGCTCTGGTAGGTATTGTACCGTATCTTATTTCATGATTTGGAGGCTACTTATTTTCTTGTTTCATTGGCTCAGTCCTAATAGATCAAGTAATTGTGATGTTTTAGAATGTCAGAAAATGGTATGGGGGGCTTTGTGAGAATTCCTTGTTGCTTCGGTCTTATTAGGCTTGGCTACATGATTAGCCCATGAATTCCATATTTCTAACTGTATAAAGCATGAGTCAGCAAACTATTATTATAGCCTGTGGGTCCATAGCCTATTTTGCTAAGTAAAGTTTTATTGGAATAGCCATGACCATTCATTTATGTATTGTCTGTGGCTACTTTCACACTACAATGGCAGAGCTGAGCAGTTATGATAAAGACAGTATGGTCCATATAGCTTAAAATATTTACTGTCTAAGAAAGGGTTTGTTGATCTTTAGTGTAAAAGAATTGAAGGTGAGTCTGGGGAGAGAAGAAAGCCAGAGGCCACTCCTCTTTCTTTCAGCAAGCTTAGGGAGAGCATAAGCAACTGCTAAGAATCTAATAGTCTCTTGTTTTCTTGTCTCATTGGTCTTGTCTTTTCTTTCCAGGTCTTCTCTTTCTTTGATTTGATCCGCTATTGTGTCAGTGTTTGCAATCAGATCGCATCTCACCTGCACATACATGTCTTCAGAATCAAGGTCTCTACAGCTCATTCTAATCATCATTAATGATGTAGTTGGTGTTGTATAGGAAGCTCGTGTTTTCTGCAGGAAGGAATCTGAACACATTGAGAATGGGGGTGGATAAGAACAAATATAATTTATAATAATCAATGTTGT